>JADANM010005719.1:4286901-4312910 GCA_026213755.1 Eurema hecabe
TCGAGGTGTACCAATTTACATTAATTCGCGCTGGGAAAAGTTGAGGGCGTTTTGTGAGCGGATGTGGCACATCTGTTGCCTTGGAGACATAATAACAAGTAATTAGCGCGAAGGATGCCAGACTCAGGTTCGTTCGCATGATGAATCCCACACAATGTGCCGTCTCATAACTCTAGGGCTGTCATATGATATATAATTTATTACATTATCAAAGAATAATGATATACCTACCACTAGAACAATGAATCACATTTTCATGTCAATGACTTTAATTTTCCATAGTTTTATTAACAAAGTTTATTATTATATTATTTATACCGACAATTGCTTTAATAATTGCTAGAAAAATAATTATGTAAATATTTTGTATTTTACGTACTTTTGCGGGTTTCAATATATGTATGTATTTGTTAAACGTCTGCATAGTTCGTAGTTTATTAATTAGATCCACATCCCTCCGCATCCGCGCACCCCCAACAATGAACGAATAGTGCCCGTAATTGAACAATTGAAGACTCTACTTGACTTACTTGTTATAACAACGTCTTTCTTACTCGCGACGTAACAGGATACTTCCACGATATGAAAAGGTCTCAACATTAAAATCCTATTGTCAATGAAACGTAATTGTAGGCAAGTCAATATTTTTTTTTAATTTATGAATGCAATGGTTTATGGTACCTAAAGGTTTTCTGAATGAACAGCCAAATCGTGATTTACTTTAAGTAGATAACCATTACAAGTTATTACAAGTACTATTAACTTTGCAATATAACCTCTGTAGAAACGTTATAAAATTAAAACTAAGGCGTGAGTCATGACGTAACAAAAAACACTAACGCAAACTATTGCAACTTCACATTACCTAATGTGTCCGTCAGTTAAGATAGCAGATATAATAAATATTATTCAAATTAAGCTTATTCTTATATTCACTCTTACCAATATATAAACATATTAAATTTTTTAAAAACACGTTATTTTGAGAAACGTATAGTTGTGAAGAAACTCGTTATTATTATGATATTTTCTTAGTGAGCGGGCTCGCCTTATTAGCATGTTTAATGGGTGGTATGATAATAATAAGAATAGTAATTACTAAAAGCGTTTATAAAGTAGGCGAAGCGTCAGTTGATGGGCCCATTCGCCTCGCGCGAAGGTCAAGCCGTTCGCTCGCACAGTGCGGATCGCTTGACGACCATCCAAACGTCACATCGTATTTACGATGGAAATATTGAAGAGATTATACGTTAATCCTCAAGGATTTTTTCTTTTTAAGGATTATATATTATATGTTTTAAAAACCCAGGTAGAATTATTTATCGACTGGTAGGTTTTTTATTAATGGCATCTAAAATATTAATATAATTGGACTACAGTTTATTTAGTAGATATTAAATTTTTTAGTAAAAGCTATACTTCATTTTCAAGTTATTGTTTGCTAAGCAATTTTTAGTTATCTGTCATAACAATATTTGATAACATTAAGAATATAAATAAAAACAATAGGTAGTTGCGTGGGCGGGAGGCACGTCCGCGTCGACTGCGTGGTCAATGTTGCTAATCCAGTATTTCAGTAAAGTTGTGAAAACGGCGCATTGCTCAACGCGAGCGTGTTACCTCTTGTTGCAACACTGCAACGATATCCCCGCTACGGGACAACCTTCGATTTCCCTCATTATGACACACTCGCGTTTGCTCGTCAAAACCAATCTCATTCACGACCTGTGAACTATGACTACTTCTACTTTTCACGCGGTCATGTAAATATTTTGTGTGTCAAGTAGTTATTGCATTACGCAACAGACCCACATATCAGATCGCACCGTCGCACGTAATCAAAGAATACTTGTAATCAAAGACCATCAATGGCCTGTACATACTAATGTTAAGGTGTAATGTATATCACAGTATTTTATTCATTTCATTAATAGGATTAATAAGTTTGAGTAAAATATTATAGATATGTAATTTATTGATAAATAATCTACTCCAAACTATGTTCTTATAATAGTCGTAAAGCAAACAGTTCCGTTGTCACAGACCAAAACCAAGGCTGTCAAAGACATTATACTAGAACAGTGACGCCAAAAGCACTATGAACGTGTATCGAGATTATGTCAGGCGTTCCACAGAGTGCCTCGCAGTAAGTAGCAACCATCTGAGCATTGTTTTGCACGCACGTGGGATCTTATGTGTTGCACGGAGAAAGTGGCACAGCCGCCGGCAAGGCCGTCTTGTCGATCTCCGACCTTCGAAGTTAAGTTTCCGGGATGGACGCAATAATATCCTAAATGCAAACCGCATTGCAATGCCTTTAATGTCATTAGCGTAAGCGTTAGGTAAATTCTTGCATGTTGCCTAATGAAGCCTATTTTTGTCAGCGTTACGAAAGCAATTTTGCAATAGATTACATACATTTAATGGCTGATATATACCTAATTTGATCAATTGTCATACAATACAGTAAATTGTTTGTCTTGGAACTTCTGAGAAATGAAATTTATAAGTACATAAGAAAGTCGTTGTTAAGTTTAATCCGCAGTAACTACCTGATACGTTTTGAATAACACATGATCTGCGAGTGTCCTATGATGTGACTCGCGTGACAATACATTGTGATTGCCACATCGTGCGCAAGAGTTGCAGTCGCGTGCATCACGCTCGCAACTGTAGCGTAGATCCGCAAATATTATAATGTCTCTATAGTGTTGCAATCATTACATTCAACATCTACGTAATCATCAGTGAGACAGCAACAGAAAAGACCACAGCGCAAAGATATGTAGGAATCTTTTGAATGTTCAGTCGCCCCAACATACGAGTACTACTAACTAATGTGGTACCTATATCGATGAGAACAATATCTTTCAACGTCTAAATCGTATGTGTATTTATTGTTTTGACATTTTATCGGTACAAGGTTGAACTGTTATTAAAAACATAATCAAGCGGAGAGAGCCGGTACCAACTACCAACTTTTATTTATTTTTGCAATTATATATTTTATTTTTGCAATTTATGAAATGAATATAAATAGTAAAAAGCTACACACAGCAGGCAACTGTGTTTGATTTGTTTCATAGAATCGCCGCGTGGTTTTCAATTCACAATGTCATATTGATCACTGCACAGCGGGACTGTTGTTGAAATATTATACGATATTGCTTTGCATGTGATATTCGATTCTGCTCTATAATAAAATTATCAACCTTCTATATTAATAATGTTAATAAAGCCGTATCGTAATACATTTAATTTTAGCGATATTATGAAGCAAATTACCAGAATTTATATATACAGTATGTATAAATCGTCTAAACTACATAGTATATGATACTATCACTGCAACAGCTTGTAGTCTCATGCAACCCGAAATCGAGATCAACATATTTAAATATTTATCAAAGAATTTAGTATTATTTTATACTTAATAATATATTCTTGCCCAATAATACTTTTAATTCATAGTCTCTGTTGCTCTGGCCTTGGCGTCGCAGTCGTTTACATAAATTAAAACTATAACTGCACACGAGGAGAATGAAATTGGATATCTTTTAAATTTTTTAATCATTAAATAATTAACCTCTTGTATAGGCATGCTTTTATTTTTTACAGACGTGTATTTACGAAATAATAGTAATGAGTGACAATTCGATTGTCTTTTATGTAAAAGTGATGAGACAATGAGTCATTTAGGTACGTGCGTTAACAGAATAATATGTATATATACCTATTTAAAGCGGAAATGGTTATTGAAGACACTCAATGACTACTTACTTACTAAAAGTTAAATGACTTCATGTATACAATTATTAAATATCATTTTTAAGGTTTTACTGTATAATGAATATATTTTGCCGCAACGGTGAATATGAAGAACGCTTAGCTCATGTTAAAGATTTTTAATCAGTTAGGTACATGCTCAGCAGTAACGTAATTTAACTGCATTTGGTAATTCCAAGATACTCGGTAATTTTTGATGATTGAAATTTATTTAAATAAAAATATATATTTTTTATATTAAAGCATATCAGTAGTTTTCCACGCACATACTCGTACACGGTATCTATTATTATTTGTTAGCAATGTAAACAGTAACGATACGCTCGCTGAATTAATGTCCCCAATTCAATTGAAGTGTTTCATTAGCACAAGTGGCTGCGATTGCTTCGTTGATCGTGCGCAAAACTGAACCCGCCTCCCAACTGTCACTTGCCGCTAATAGAAAATAACTGGCCGCTTTTTATTAAGTATATTTTATTGTAAAATAACCTAACATTTCTAGCGTAAACTGCTCGCTAACCGATTTCCTTATCACCATATCTAAAAATATAAATCCGTTCAAAATTAGTTTATATTGAAGTAGAACCATCGTGAAAATTTAATACGAAACATCTAATTAATCTTTTACTGTTTTCTCCTGCACATACCTAATCATATACATATAGTTAGTAAACAGCTTCAAAAAAATTAATAATAATAAACCTTTAAATTTTTCATGAGCGTAATTTTTCTGGTTTTTCCTTGTGATATATTAAATAAAAGGGACACTACAGAAATTGATGCGTTTTTAAGTTGAAATGGAATCTTAATATGAATGAGTTTATGATTATTATTTATTATAAATGATAAAATAGTAATCTAAGATCCAAGTGGTTTTTTCATAAAATCACTGCAACCTCTGGCACAATAATTGTTTTGTTATTCAAGCTACATTTCTCAATTTGAAGAATCAGACGGTTCTATTTGTAATAAGACAATCTATTTAGTTCTGTGTAAATTAATCATCTCGGAGTTTTCCGGACGCCGGCCCAACTGGACTATGATTTTACTTTCTTATAGGAAGCTATCGCTTTCATTGGAGACCGGTTAGGAACCTTACAACTAAGCACTCGAATAATAAACTATTTACAGCATAGCCACAAATATGATCCGTTCGTTTTTTTATATAGTATATTATTATACTATTCGCTTATTTTAAATACTTACCTATTTAATACAATCATGAACATTTTTTTGTATCTCTATAAACATGTATTCATAATAAATGTTTTTGGTTTCAGGTAAGACCCGATTTTATAGTCAATGGTGAAATAAGGAACTGCGTAAGTTAAATTGTAAGCGTGGTCATTTTCAAGAAAATGATGACCAATCCCCGCTGAGTGTGCTATTTAAAGTTCAATGCGACCGATTCATCCGTGTATTTATTATTGCATTTCGTTTGTACTTTAGCCAATTTTATTCTTTATTAATAATCAAGTGAATGCATCATAGTTTTTTCGCCTATCCATCTAACAGGATTCAGAAAACTACAATAATTCCACATGGCTCAAGCGTCAATTAAAAATTTAAAAATCTTTTGTATATAACCTTAGAACTAACGACGACCTTGTAATGTCGATGCACTTTGCACATTTGCTAGATGAGGTGTTTATTGTAATTGTAACTCGACAAGTATTTAGTTAACGTAAATGGATAACATAGATATAAGTGTCTACTCGTACTCGTCCGATACAATGTCACTATCCTCATCACAATGAGTTCAACATTGCGTTCATTATGAGTTTAAACTTTAGAGGGTTTTGATAACTTTCTAAACGGTCAACGCAGAGGTAACTTACGGCAATACAATAGACGTTAACAACGCGTTTGTCATTGAAAATGTTTGTCTTTTGTTTGTTGAGTTATATTTTACAATTTGCGGGGAAAGTTTGTCCCGGTGTGACGCAACAATTAAATTTAAGCGGACAAAGGAATTGCTGGAACGAGATATGATTGACGTAAGGGCCCTAATGATCGACGCTAATGACTCGTGCTATTCATACATTTTTTACATATTTGACATATAAAATATTACTACACAAAAAAGAATGTTTCGATATACGAATAGTAAAGCGTTAACACGAGGTTCGTGACCGACGCTGTTTACTCGTTCTGTTCTGCAAATCGACGACGAGACAGCTTTCTGTTGTAGCATCTATAAATAAGGAGGTGCTAAAAGCGGCCCGAGCAGGGGACTTACTTCCTTCGCTTTGAACGTCCGAGGGGTAAACATGCTCGACTTGTACGAAGCCCTTTGTTGACACTCGCTTTACGGCCAGCGGCCGCTCCACCTCGCTCGAGGTTTATAGCGCTCGCAATAAACTCGCCACAAGCCGCCTTCCCTCCATCTTAAAATCAAGCTCAAATGTCTTAGTCATCACGTAGTTTCTGCGCTTCAGTTGATCTTGTAAATATTAGTTCTCAACTGCGCTTTACAATATGTACCGACGCGACGACTTCTCTCGACCCTAGTGTTGTTTGTGACACGTTTTACGAAATCGACTAGTTCAACAGCTAAGACCTGTACTTATATTTTACTGCATTCTGTTTATACGTACATTTGTGTATGTCAACGAACTGATACAAGCATTAGATGCGCTCGTTAATAGTGTAATGTAATAGTCGTTAACTGAGAACGATTCAATGATTCTCGAAACATCGTCTACTACGTGATTTCCTGTACACTCAGCGTCTGTGAAAATTGTAAATTCAATATGTATTGTATTGTTTTGAATAATAACCAGAAACAATCGTTCTGTGGGTATTCAAATAAAGTTGAGCGAGTGATGGAATTTTTACCATAGGCAGCGCGTTCTTGCATCGCAATCAGCGTCGACAAGCAATCTGCATGCGCGGCGGCCCGCGTCCGGCCTTACTCATCTAGCAGTCGCAATGTAACGCTTAACATATTGCCGATAGTCATACGATAGCTCGCCACAAGTACAGATATCTTGGAGTATTCGATTAGGTACGTCGCCCATTAATTAGTTCACTTCAACAGAGACCACCACATGCGTGGCATACTCGTGATTACGACAATCCAAAATAATTAACATTCTATCTATAAGTAATGACAGAATATAGATCTAAATTTGCCTTCTCCCCAGCCGCTATAATCAACACAAGTGTTAGTTTCAATTATTTTCATCAGTTTCTAGTCTTTGCGGGAGAGCACCAAACCGTCCAAGTCGTCGAAGTCATGGCGATAATTTCATTTATATGTTCATAATGTTATCTTTTGTAATAATGAGACCGGTTGTGGTAAATGCGTCATTTAGGTATATAACGACGTACAGTTAAAACAGACAGCACTCGCTTGTAACGCTCTGTCACAGACTGATTCATAGCTCTTTGTTTACAATTTCAAAATACTCCACTTAGCGGTTTCAAAGAGAGCCTTATTAATCCCGTTGTTTATGCACCTACAATAAAGATATCAATATTTATTAATCTATTCATAATTATAGCTAAATTATAATCTATCTATCTATCATATGTAATTGTAAACAACATACGAATGCATAATAGAGTCGTAAAGTCTAACAATAGAAAAACAATGTATGAGACATCCGCGCAAGTATAAACCGCCATTCGCGACATCAACCTCCCTTATATGCAAATGTTAATATAAACAAAGACGTTTTTATATAAGACAAAGAGGCGAGGCGTAAGATTGAAAGGTTAATGACTATATTGCCATTATTGGAGGCTGTTTGTGTGACTGTTACGAGGGGACACAGGATCTTCGCGCTGGTTCATTTCGCGCAATCATTCAATAAACGTGATGGTAGCAATCGACAAGACCCTCGTCTTGCTTCGCGGAGAAATGGACCAATTTGGATAGCGGGTCGTACGTCGTGTCCTTATATTTTGTTAAAGAATTTATCAATAACAGTTATATCGAACATTCTAAAATTCTTGTTAAAAAAGCTGCTAAATAATTAATGGCAACATAAGAAATGAATATATAAATGATTGCATTTCATTTAATTAATTTAAAAATGTTTATTTGCTACTTATTAAAATAGCTATCTTATAATTATTAGAGATTGGTGTTGTTATACTTAATACGATATTAACAAATAGTACTGTTTTTGTAAAATAATGAACAACTTTATCAAAACAAAAAACATTGCTTTGGTCGAGCGTTTTATGTCGTTAAAAGTTCATTTAAATATAGAACGCATTTGATTAAAACCAATTAACGTTCAATTAAGCAACGAGTGGTCTCTCGTTTGGTTGTCGCTATATCAATTGTCACGAGACAGTCTCCGTAAGTCAACTTTATGATGCCCTTTGTATTATATTGCAGGAAATGATATAGACGGATTCACAATGAAAACGTCTCTTAGATAATAAACAACATTACGATAATTTTTCAATGTGTTATCTGAACATATGCAAAATGTTCAGTTCTTTGTTGTAAAAGTAGGTTAGTTTTAAATATTTTCGCAGCCGTGATTTGAATTGTTAAATTCGATCTTTGTACCGTTTGATATTTGCTGAAAACCAGTAACCTGAATTTGTCTCTTTGTTGCCGTGCCGTTGCCCCTTAGGTTATCTGAAAACAGAATATATTTAGCAGGACCTCGCATACGCTCGCAACAACCGCGAGGTGTAAATTTTACTTATTGGAAAAGTAAATATACATTCTGTCATGAGTTTTCAGCCGGGTCGATAACCACACAAAAATACATTTTTTACTCACCCGCCGTATAAAGAAATAATTAACACTATTGTATAAATGTCGTAATACAACTGAAATGTAAAACTTAAAAAATATTTGATGGTTCTCGATTTTAGAACATTTGCATAATTATTATAAAATTGGCCGACAACATTATCTTCTTATCTTTTTCTTTTAAAATGCCGTTTGTGTTATACTCTACTATCATATTGTTCACATTGTCATTTTAGTCTGTTTAACATTACATAATGGACCGTCTAGAATCTAGATGCATATAAAACGTTTTATATTTATTTGCAGGATGTGATTGCAATAAGTTACGTTGCAACGTTGCGATCTAATCTCTGACGTTGTAAAATTTGGACTTGGTGATTTATATTCTTGATAAAAATCGGTTTCTTTATGAATACACAAGCATTATCTAATGTCAATGACCTTTTTAACTCGCAGATATAGTAATGCCTGATGCTTGGCGTAGACAATAAAACAATATCAATACAATTAATTTTTATCGTTTACTTTGGTATCTTGTCATGTTCGAATGTATAGTTTATGCAACGTGTTGGTCACAAATAGATAAATAAACAAGTTTCCGTAGCCGCAAGTCTACTCGGTCGACACAATCGCACGCTAATAGACAAAGCACACTCCACACGTAGCCGATACATCCACTGTGCTTACATGGAATTTTCTTACTAAACTTGGAAATACTTGACATGTTATTTGCTAAACAGAGGCAATATTGGTGCGTTGAGTACAGGTGGCGTGACGCTTAGATAATTTTTTTTTTTTTTTTTTTTTTATAATATGAAGAGGGGAGACGAGCTGGACGCACTCCTGATGGTAAGAGTAACGCCAGCCCATAGCCAATGCAGTGCTACCCGGAACTTTGCTATAAAGCCCAACTCCGGGCAGGAGTGCACTGCACCGACGCTCCCCACTTTGAGTCATCAGATGTTGAGACTCATGAGCCCAGTAATCTCGCTGGCTACAGTGCCCTTCAGACCGGAGCACAGTGACATTCGCACATCACTGTTCAGGCGGTAGAATGTCAGGCACTGTGGGGGTACCCACCCAGTCGGTCTCCTGCGAAAGAGACCTACCCCCGGTATAATTGATGTATGATAATGTTTGTTAATCGTACATATCGGCGGCGCGCGTCTGATTGCCTTTAATTGACTCGGTTGCGGCCATTTGAAATCGACAGTGATTACAATTTTCCCTAGAGCTCGGTTAGTCGGCGCAACGTCCGATGGAAAGCGCTTGGCTAATGATTCGCTCTGATAACTCTTATAACACCTCAGTCACCGTTTTCCATTGACATTTAGTGACCGGAGCTCTAACCCCTAACTTTTCACTGCCATGATTTGAGATGGAACAACTATGTTTGTTACACTTTCGACTTCAAAGCGGTTTAATTTAAAGACTTTATACTTTCTGCTTTTCCTTTCTCACTTTAATAGACGAAGCACCTATTCAACTTGTACTGCTTTTCCAAAATTAATGAAACTGCAATGCAAGATTCAAATTTAGATATTGGAAAATATACTTCCAAACTAAATAAAAACGGAAATATGCAACGTATATCTATAAATGCAACGTTTACCTAAAATATGAGTTTTATTTGCCAAAACAGTGTTGACTTATAACACGCGATATATGGTAAATCAATTCCCAATGTCAGTAAACAAAATCGGCGGTGTATATCATAGCCATTATAATGGGCCTGTTGTATTCCAAAACACAAGTGTTTCGTGTTTATGAGCCTTGGCCAAAGCAAGGCATAGGCGAATAGAATATACAATGATGTGTCATTCTCATCGATTGAGGCCGCATACAAGATGCGGAGTTTCAATATATGATAAATAGCTATGTGTGCCGACCGTTTGGTTAAAGTACATCCATACACAATTGCTAATTATGTAATCAATATAAAAGCTTAGCATGTAGTTGTATGTCATCCATTTCTCAAATAAGATAGTGCGTTAACAATTAACAAATAACCTCTCAATGCGGCAACGGAACGACGTTTACTGAACAATAGTACACAATCACGTCTGAACGACTAAGCCCGAGCCTCTTATATTGTTATGGTGATATCTCGTAGCTGAGTTCGACGCTCCTAAGAAACAAAAGACAACCAAACGACAATTTGCATTTTAAAACTCTGCTGGAATGAGAAACAGCTATCATTGTTGAAACGTCCATTTTTAAACAAAATAAATAATTCACGGCAGGAGACCGGACGGATACAATCTGGTTGTAGCCATTAAAATTCGGTTCACCCTGGGGTTGTAATGTGCCAGTTAAGGTTTAGTTAATTGGAAATATTAACAATTTTAACTTAGAGCCGTCGCAAAATAGCAGGTAGATGATGGCAGTGCCAAGGGATCCTTTTTTGTTGGCTAGCAGGTACCGGACCCTTCGGGCCAGATTGAATAGGGTTTTTATGCAGCAAAAACTTGAAACCTACTTTAGAAAAACGTGGGCCATATAATATATTGTTATTTAGTTAGCGTTTATAAAAATATACGGCCTTAAATTTTGTTTTAATATTTAACTTTCTTTTTGCTCGTTTAATGGTTTTATGGTTTTGTTATTTTAAAATTTTAAATATAAATTAAACATGTGCCAAATATACCCTTGATTATTTAGGCAAGTCAGTAATAGTATATATTTTTGTATTTCAGAACCAATCTCGACCAGTGCAGACGATGAGTGGAGCCTTAAACAGTGCACTCGGTCCAGTAGGCGCGACTGCAGTTGCAGCCAGCGTCACTTGGGATCAGCATGCAGTGCTGACACGTGCAGCGTCGGTTCCCGCCCAAAGAGCGCTCGCCGGCATCCTTAACAGTCTTGGACACAGAAGACTCGAACGCACCACCAGTGACCCGGCACCCCCGCCCCCGGCCACAAGCAGATACAAGACCGAGCTCTGCCGACCGTTCGAGGAGGCCGGAGTTTGCAAATACGGAGACAAGTGTCAATTCGCTCACGGGATACGCGAACTTCGCAACCTTCAGCGCCATCCAAAATACAAGACAGAATTGTGCCGTACTTTCCACTCCGTTGGATTCTGCCCTTACGGACCGCGCTGCCACTTCGTCCATAACGCTGAAGAAGCGAGACGCCGTGAACCCTCATCCCCTGGTGGCTCGTTGGCGTCCCTCTCGTCTGGAGGTTCCCTAGCTTCCTACATGAGCGACGGGTCCCGTTCGCCGAGATCGCCGCATTCCCCGTTGACCCCACAGTCCCCGCTGACTCCACAGTCTCCTCCTGCGATGTCGCCGCCCGCGAATGCGTCTGCCTTTGCATTCCGCCGCACGCACTCCCCAGACCCCGAGGAAGAAAGGCTGCCCGTGTTCAACCGTCTGTCGTCAGCGTTCGGCGATCTCGTGATCGCTTAGGTGCGACCTGCCTAGTCCTAAGTTAACGAATCGAGCGTAGCGTTTAAGGATCGTCCGTCACCTTAGTGCCTACTCGACGTCTTCCAGCCAGCGCCCGGGCCGTCCCGCTCGCCGCGCCTCGCGCCCGCACACCCGCTCAACGAATGATCTCCAGTCTACCGATGTTCTAAGTACATTGCCCTGTAATATTGTAAAATAAAAATGTTACTGGCGTCTCGAAAGTTTGCGGTGTGAATATAGTGGTATTCATCATTTTAAGTTATCGGCACGCACTTGTAAATGGCACCTTATAATATTAGATATTTATTGCGTAGCTCGCGGAAGTCTTCCCGATGCGATCCTCCGCCGAGCGGTGGTCTCTGTAAAGTTAGTTTATAGTTACATTTTTATTATTTATTTCGTAAACTGCCTATCCGCGCTCGGTACCGTACCGCGAGAAGGCGCTCGTGATCTATTTTTAAGGATTAAGATAATAATTTATTATTTATTTCGAGTCTCTTTAACTATAATTATTGTATTTGTAGCAGCTGCGATGCCGCACCGCATACGGACGAGGTACGCGTCGACGGGACGTAGCTCGTTTCAGTTCATAAGTCGATCTCTTCCACTTTCGGTACCTCAATTTAATTGTTTTGCCTCAACATGATCCTAGTGGAAATGACCGACGGCCTAGACTTGACAGGTTTATTCTTCGAAAATTTGTGACAAAGGTTTGTCCAGTTTATGGCTTGATTCGTTCGAGCGCAGCCCTTGAACAATGATTACAAGATTGCACTAACAAATGCCGCTAGCCATATCAATCATCTGTGGCTCATTTAAAAACTATCGGAGCGATCCTGCAGCGCGCCGCCTCCAGCGGCTCGTCTGCGAGGATTTTTCCTTTTTGCGTCGAGCGAGGGCGAGCAGCGAACACAAACCTGTTTCACGGTTTCGGTGGTTATTTTTTCCAGCCCCACTAAAGCTTCGCTCGCTCGATGCTATCGCGTCCGAAGGCAAATAAAAATCTCAGAATACACCCGTCAATGTCTCAAAGCTCCGTACCTCTGTAGGACCGTACGACCGTACGACCGTACGGATGTACTCGTATTATAAATATGATCGACAATAATGTTAGAAGCCAGTTGATACAAATGGCGAGCGGTGGCGGCGCCGGAGCGGCCCCTTGTCGCGCTTCCACGCCGTCTCCGCGCCCGCGACCGCGCACACTCTTAGTGCCTTTTACTTTATAACAGAAATAAATCGATTATAATATTTAATTTTTAGTTTATCGAAATAGATGGATTGTTTATTTATTGTCTCTTTTGAATATAATATTCAAATTGGCACATTACTATTTGTACTTTTTGACAGAACTAAGTGATTAGTTTCGACGTAGAATAGTTTTTCCTTTGAATTTAAAGTGTGATATTTTATATTTATATAAAAAAAGATTAAAGATTTAATTAAGGGACCAATTAAGTGATTAGGAGAAATTCTGATAGAAGCAGACATGATATTTTCTCAGAATACGAAGGAATTGTATCCTCGCGCCACACATTCATTCTATTTTTATACTCGTAATATATTGACAGACAATAAAATAGCATTTTCCTATTCTTGGTTTTGTGTTATTTATTTAAGTAAAATATAACGAAGTAGAAGTGTTGTTTTGTTAACAAGTATACTATTATGCAACAATTAGTTTCAGTTTTTCTCCGTGTCATTCGAGTCGATGCATGCTGACCACTAAAAAGATAATAACTTTGTACCTAATATTAAGTATTTAGTTTTAAGCGTTTCATGAAGTTCGCGAATATTATTTATTATCAGTTCATTACGAATTATAAACCATAAAAATTGATTTATTTAATTTCTTTTTGTATTTAAACGGACATTGGAATATGAGTATGATTACTTTGTAACTTAATGTTAGTAATATTATCATGAGTCATTTAATATAACAGGCATTAGTTTAAAACTCTAGTACCTATGTCACTTATAATTAAGTATTTAATTTTCATTGTAAGTTAATCTTCCAAAAAATGACTACTATCTCTTACGGACAAAACAAATTAAGGCTAAAGCTTGTTTATGACATTTTCTTGTAAGTTTCCTTTATTTCCATCTGCATTTTTATTGAATTATAGTCAAAATATGTTAATTTTTTTATTTTTGTTTTCTTATCCTTGCTTTCCATCGATCCTATCCTGAGGCAGAGAGTGTATAAATAGAAACATAATAATCTTAACTCGCAATTGTAAAGAGCTTGTAACAATTGAACCCGGAACACAGGCGTACAATAGTTAGCAAAGTTTTTGCCGTAGTCATTACGTAAGCTAAGTACAAGAAACGAAGTCGCAGCGGCCGTTCTGGTTTGTATTTAGCTATGTTATTATAACATGCCTGCCTTATTAAACCACGATTTATATAAATACCTCTTACACATAGCACAATCTCGTGCGTACTTTGCTTCGTAAACACATAATGATTGCATATACTTGCCCAGAACGTAGCAAGATGAAGCAAGACCATCACTAAAGCAACTCGTAGGTCTAGTTAATCACTGAGCTTGCAAAGACATAATAATAGGTTCAGGACTAGAAATCACTTTGTTAAACTGTTAATATAGCGTAGCGTACCTGATACGCCAAGTTAATCTTGCCAAAATTGAGCATAAAAATTTGGGTTCGAATCCCTCTCATTTATTTATATATGAGCATGAACTTAAATTTTATATTGTATTGGGTACTGTTCACATTTCAACTAATTAAATTAAAATATAAAATCATATCAAAGTAAGTAGATTCCGAGTTTAAAAGTGAAACTGAAATAAAATTGTATTAAGGGGCTTTTTATAAAATTTCTAAAACTAAATTTAAACCAGCAACAACCATTGAATTTATGTTGTAAGTAATACTTCTGTAGTAATTAGTATATGTTAAATAGGTACATATTATCTGTCTGTTACGACAGATTTTTACCTACCATGTATTTCTTATAAAATTATATATTTTTTATAATATGGGAAGGAACCTATAGATTACACACACCTTTTTGCATGAAAATAAAAATGGTACCCGCATGTTATGCACAGTGAACACGTGGTACCATAAAATGCGTTCGTGCATAAAAGTCACATTGCCTTATTTCTATTTATCAAACGTAAAACTGTTAATTAAGAGCATACTAAGTTTATAAAAATACGTTCATAATGAACAGAAGTAAGATTATCGCATCCGTTTTGCAAGCCTACTAAGTATGAGTTAAAATGTGCTCTATTCCTATATAAATAAGGGTTATTTTTACACTAGGCTGTATTTGGTCGGGCGGTTTTGTCAAGGTTTGGCCTTATCTGGGTATTGGGTTACAAGAGTGGCCGACTGGGCTCCAGGAATCGCAACTCGACGCTAGCTGCTTCGCAAAGTTATAAATTAATAGTTTTCGGTTTATTTATGAAATAAAAACTCGTAACGATGTGTTTTTAAACGTATTTATGAGAAGGATATCATTTAATAGACGTAAATTTATAATAGCTTATATCAAGACAACACACCATTTCAGTTACATTTATAATCTATATAAAGAGCAACATATAACCAGGGCTTAATTAAATTCTTAACTTGTGCCTTAACGTATAACGATTTTTTTATAATTCAACTCCAAGGTCGATACATATTTAAACCTCATTGTTCTGCCCACTGGTTACTCACATAACGATAAAAAAGTTAATGCGTTTTATATTGGTGTAGTTTTTACTAACTTCACTTTTCCTTTATACTCGTTTTACGATAGAATAATTTCTGAGTGCACTAAGTTAGTTACATAAAACTATAATATATTTAACTTATTTAGCATAAAAACTGTTTTAAGCGATAATCTACATAATATACTACCTACAAAATTTAATTAAATCTCTTATTTAATTGTACTAATTTATGTAATACTTATATTTTTCCTATCTTCATGAAAGTAAGAACTTCAATGTTTTAAAAAATCATATACCTAATGAATTAAAGAAAATACGAAATACAATGTTATGCATCGGGCTCTTTTTACTTAACTTATCTGCATACAATTGCTTAGATAATTGATATCAATTTCCGTTTCTCCGTAAAAATAAAATTCATACACAAAAGTAGGTGGGTAAAGATCTTTATTTCCGTATGAACATTTCCTTCCCGCTATCAACTGTTCATATAACGATTGTATGAAGTCAGCTTAGTGCGCCTTAAAATCGTCTTCTATCAGTCGACATTTTGAAGGCAAGAAAGTAAATACGAGAATGAGTGTTGGCTCAGTGATAACAATAATTGCTGCTGGATGGGTCTGATAACATGGTCCCATTATCTAATATTTGTACAATGAAGTGTGATTAGATAACTGGCAAGATTTGTGGAATCAAATACTGCACGTATAACTCTTTGGAATTATTTCGTTATATATACATAATACAACGCACCTATTGTCATAGCTATATATATTTTCTAGTTACATTACAGACAGGCAAAATCCAGACAACAATGTAATTAGCTGCGACTATATGAGGTTCCAACCGCTCACTGTAACTATAAACATAATATTACTTTATACTTCGTGTATAAACGTGTTGAATAGAATCCAAAACTACTGGACAAATTTTAATGAATTTTGGAAAAGATTAGTTGCTTTAAATTCTAAATTTAGATGTATATACATACACTATATACATATAGGGTACTTTTTATCCATAAAAAATGTTGCTAATGTATATGGGATGAGAGATTTTATGTATGTTCTTAGTTTCGATAGTCATATAAGATGTCTAGTTCTAAATTGCATTTTAATGAATTATTTGTTTATTTTATCATTATTTACTCGTTTGAGGCCCAGCCTCCGAACGTTAGTTTAAAATGAAAAGTCTCCAGTAAACAATATAATCAGCAGTAGTAATTATTTAAATGTAGAGTAGGCATGACACTTTAAACAGGCTTTCAAAATTAAAAATTCGAGTAAAACATAAATAATAAATAGCTATTTAAGGAAAGTCACGTTTTCAAGGGTAGACGTAAAAAAGGAAATCGCAAAAATTGCATTCCGCCTCGTCGAAATTGTTCCGTGTTTATTTATGGTCTTAGCCGCTTACCATCGATAAGATATTTTTTCCTTTCAAACCAAACAAACTGAAACTACGTTTTCTGCGTATGTTATCTTTAAAAATAAAAATCAACATTGAATTCGTATATTACATAATATTAGGTTGAGGGTTTTTTTCTAAATAGACGGAGATTTAAAGCTGTTATCGCTAAATAACATATCAAATATCCTTTTAATGAAAAGTGATCTCAGTAGATATATAGATACACATATAGCAGACATATAAGTACACAAACACTCCCTTCAATATTATTGTTGTTTATCTAGCCAACCAGTGACGCGTAATTCATTATATACAATATACATGACATCTATAAATATGAATGTCTAAAATAATTTCAACGGTTTACGACTTTGTTGTTTAAACATTTAATATACTTTCATATCACGTACGGTATTGAGCATATCGGCGACTGACCCGGTAGCTTACGATATAATTTTTACTACCGCTACTTACAGGTAATATCGCGTACATACTCCAGAAATAGAAAATGTTGTTTACAAAATTCTGGTAACCGATAAATTTTGCATTATTTCAAACGTTAAGAAATTTTAAAGTACATAAAGTTAACTGAAATGAGGAACCAAATTTTGTATTAAATTTCATCCATATTGTGATGTGTTTATAAACAGGTTTTACAAGATCGTTGTGTCCGTTGTAATAAAAATTGTTAGTCTGAGTATGAATTGTGCCATACACCTTTAAAATTTCAGTAATCATCCAACCTCATGATATAAATTAGTTCAAAGAAATTTTATATACCAATTGTCTTTACATTTTTAGTTTATGTGTTATGTAGGAAGTAATATAATATTAAAAAATAGCTCAAAGTATTTAATATAATTGGAATAAGAACCGAATAGACATTAACAAAAACTAATCGTCTCTAATCTTTTCTAACCATTTAAACATAATATTTTTGTAATTTGTCTAAAATTCAACGTTTTTTAAGTTACAAATGCAGCCTAAAATAATTTCTGCGTTTAAGTAAAGTACGTTGGCCTTTAACCTGCCGTGTTAATGAACGAACAGAAAATGAGTCTCAATAATTCGGAACGAAGTTTAAACAAGTAATTACAAAATAAACGTTCATTAGATTTTTTTATAGAAGTAAATAAAGTAATGTTTTAAAACCATTGAACTTTCTTATCGATATCGAACAATAAGGAAATATGTGATCATTACGTTTTTTGAGTAGTTTTTGTAAATTTAACGTTTTTAATTGTTTTGATAAATATGTATAATATTTTTACAGCGCAAAATTACATATATTATTTGCTATATTGATTCAAGAGAGACATTAGAACTAGAAACGTTATTCGGTTTAATTCAACCTCTAGATATAATTTTGGAAAACAGCGTAAATAATAGATGTTATTTAAAGGCAAATTAAGCCATTGTGAGTGACTGTACACACGCATTACGCTTCGTAGCAATCAAGACAAAGGCTCGTAAAGATACGCAGTGTATCGTAGGCCTTACGTAACACGAGCACACCATAGAAACAATCATTGTTTCTATACTTTCCATATGTTCATTGCTTATGTTGTCGTAGGTAGCCGGTAATCACATCGACAAGAAAGGAAGGAAGTCTAAAACAGATCAGAATATGCAGCGTGTCTTTTTGAAATAGCTTATCAGACTTATTATACAGGTACATATAAAATCCATATATACAGCGGTAAACGAACTTTTTAATACTGATATAGTGGTATTAAATTACGAAAGAATAGTTTTTCTTAACATTTTAAAATGTCAAAAATTTTTAGGTCTTCCTCTCTGTCAACGTTTTTATGTTTTTTTTTTGGAACCAGCGAGCTAGAGCACAGAAACAGACCCTAGAAAGAAAACGGGCCGCATACATATACGCCCTTTCATCATAATATATTATATACATTGTTTAACAATAAGAATCCAATTACTATTATACTAAAAACAATTAATATAACCAATTAGTGATAGACTGTGCCATAGTTAAGATTGTAATGGTGAAAATTGTTAGGGTGTCATTATGATTGATGGGCAATACAATCAGGCGAAAATTGATCTTTAATAATGTACATAATCAATTGCTTTAGCGATATCTAAATATATCTCATAGTTTTATACGCTTTATGTACTCCGGGCGAAACTCAAAATCTTAAATAAAATATGATTCATTCGGTGTAAGTATCATATACGAATAAAAACCAATATTTTATAGTATGCTTTTGCTATATTTTGAAAATTACTAAAGCTTTGATTGTGATTTCCAGTTGTTACGACACTTTTATATTTTTTTAGCGTTAGGACGAATTATAGTATTTTAGGTATATGAAGAAAACTGTGTAGTCACCATTTAAATATTCTTTGTTTATGTCAATATACGAGTACGTATTGCACCATCCCAGTCAGACGCAAAGTAGACAATGACTCAGTGTCTACCCAACTTGTAGGTTTTCCTGTAGGTACACTTATGAACCATAGGTCAAGAAACTACCACAAATGACTCTTAGAATTAAACGGAATAGTAAGATTTTATATCATACAATTACATTAGGGTTTTGGCATTCACACTTAACAGACTCGCAATGTAAGTAGAAATAGAGTTTCAATATTTTTTGGATAGTAATGTTAAGAGTAAGCTTGTTATTATAAAAATCGATTTAAGATCACAAATGCTACCTATAGATTACTAATCAAATTCATTGTATATTTTTGTATACTGTTTATAAATAAAACACAAAAGTCATGATAAAATTGTTAGAATTTTACTATACAGCTAATCAGTTCAATGAACTTGCGAAATATCTACCTGTTTATAATTATGACGTTATAATACCTATTTCATTGATGCACTGTTTAAAAAGTTAAATTATACGTTTTTCTTTATTCCATTTCTATAGAGTAAGCAAAAAAGTATTAAGCATATTATTCGCTAAACTTATTATTACCTGTATGTAGTGAACTTCAATATTTTAGTTATAATTATAGTCATGGTTTTGGTCGTTTCAGTGTTTGTATGCATTTACGTAAATATGATAAACATTTCCTATCATCGACATGTCGGCCTACTTAGATCTTGATCCGTTATCCAGCACGATTAGTCTTCATCCCCTTGAATCCTAAAACACCCAGCGATTTTCATCAGGCTGTTTTTTCCATCTGATAGTTATGAAATCTTTTATAAAGAAAATTAACCAAAATTAAATACATTCAAGATAGGCACAAAACGTATCTACATTCCGGTAGATATAATCAATATATTCATATTTAATCAAGTGCTAGGTTATATTTTAACACCTGTGACTTAGAATGCAATATGAGAAATGTACACAAAAAATAAAACAAATACATGATACATGGAATAGGAGGTAGCACATACCACTTTTAAAATTGAATAGAAACACACCTACCAGTTAAACAAATACTACTAGATGTTAATGTTTTAAAATATGCATTTGTTGTGCTCCCATCGCTAACAAAAACTTAAAGAAACATTTAACAATTATTTGAGCAGTCGCATCCGTTGGATATATTTATATTATTTGCATATTAAGTTAGTACCTAGATAGTACGGTATTTCAGTCGTCCATGTTTCGTAAAGATATTAAAAAAAATCTATTTACCAACATTGTTACATCGCAAGTGCGTCATCCTAAGCTATAACTATCATAACTTATGTGTTTAAATATAATTACGCCTCGTACGAATGCAGGAAAATATGGAACGTATGCGTCGATAGTTATGGCGCGGAAAAATGTGTTGCGTTTACAGTAGGTAGGTGTTTTATTGTCGTTGTTATTCTATTGTATTGTTGGTTCGATAAACTTTGTTTATAGCTAAATGAGCGATACAGTGGTCATTGACCCCCTTCCTGAAATAGTACATTACGAGTACGTAGTTGCGTACAGATTGCGTTGATAGACGTTCGTCGTGCCAATTGAGATCGTTTCAAATGATCATGTGCATATTAGGTGTAATTACAACACGAAACAGTTTGATATTGCACGTTAGCGTTGTTTAGGTTTTATCTGCGTAGAAATAAATCACTTGCATATTAAACTATGTAGGTAGGTATGTGGGCGAGCATGTAAATTCGAAATGAAGTAAAACCTTTCCTCAGACCGAGTATGTATTTTTAGTAAATATTGTAAAATTAAAAAACCTTATACAAAAGCTAAAAGTGCATCAGGAAGTAATTATTAAGATAATAAAAACACGTATAATATTAGTTATTTCCTATATATTTAAGGCAAAAACAATAACATAGTTCGTTGTTGAATTGTTGGAATCGTAAGTTTTCATACTCAAAACTGCATCGTAAAAACTACCTATATTATATACATTATGACATTATGCACGTTATCTCGTAGTTTTTTTGATGAATCATCGATCATGACTTGAATTGTTTTTTTATGTCTTATCTGTTTTTGACAAAAATTATTACTTTATTATGATAAAATCAGTCTAGGCACATTGCACTTGTTAAAAACCGATAAGACATGACCAGTAGTTATAATCAAATTGGGGAATAAGTAGGTACTTATAACTTTTCAAAACAACGTGTTTATTAAAGTTTATTAGGTATTTTTTTATGTCTGTTCCTATGTAGCAACCTTCCTCTTGATATCACTTTGTTTGGTATAAAAAAGCGCATGAAGACATATTATAATAAAGTTTAATGACTTTTTGATTTTCTATTTAAGATCTTTTAAATTCGTTTACTTATTCTAAACCAATAGTTAGTTGTCATACAGGCAAATTTATTTTTAAACCTAATTTTTCCATAAATTTAAGCAATATTACATCATCAACCTATCTAGGTATACGTAGGTAATTAATTTCTATATCAACAAAAATGACCGATAAAGGGTAAGCTTAGGACAGTTTTTAATAGCATATAAATCATTATTATCACTCGGCCTATGTTCCCGCTATCAGTCATTATAATGAGATGATTGTTGCTCATTACCGATTCTATTTTCGTTCGCGACATAAACGCTGAACGTTCATCGATTGTCAATAAGTTAGACTTATATTTATCCAAACGCATTGATGAGTTGCATATGTATGGTTTATAATGAGATAGATGCTTAGTCTAGACACACAATACCATTTATTGTCTTACCAATTCCTATTTATGTGGGTACAAATACATCAAAAAGTAATACTACACTTTACAAAGCGTAGTATTAATGCGCCAATCATGAAACCATGTATGTATTCGTAATGGTTTTACCGGCGTTAAACCCGATCTTTTTCTGTCGATATTTATTTGGGATATAATATTCGTATATAATAATAAAGTGTATTTACGTATAGTATGATTTACTATTGGTAAAAAATTATTATACATACAGAAGAATTGAGAACCTCCTCCTTTTTTGAAGTCGGTTAAAAAGACTACAAAATCTTTTCATTAGTATACTAAACTTTCAATATCACAAAATCATAAATCGTATCTCCTCTACTATATCAGATCACAGATGATACCTACATAGACTGGAATACCACAAGTACTTGCAATTGCAAAAAAAAATGTATTAAATATTAATGTAAACTTGAAAACAATTCTGGGTTTATCACGGTTTCTCAGTAAGATTGGAAATTATTTCAGTACATAGGCTTACATATATATTTTTTAAGGTTTACATAAATTTTCCAGTTTTTTTACAAAATCTGTTCAAAGGGCACCCAATATAAAGTATGTAACACGATTGAATAGAAACTGCTATACTATCTTATCACAATTAATATAATAAACACGACGCCTTTTGTATTAATTCACTTTTCGTTCATTTCACGAATGTTGATTCAATTTTAATTAGGCGTAAGTGAACTTATTCTAGTTCTTTATTATATTCTCTTTTCAGCAATAGTGTAATTCGAAAGTGTAATTACTGTTTTCTTTGCCTATGAGAACTATATGAAAGAAAGTAGAATTATTTTAGAAGAAAGAGTTCAAAGCTACTTACAATAGTTATTAAATATTATACATTGCTATCGATAGCTTTTAAATCAATAATCTATTACTAATATATAAAGCTGAAGAGTTTGTTTGTTTGTTTGAACGCGCTAATCTCAGGATCTACTGGTTCGAATTGAAAAATTCTTTTTTTATTGAATTGACTATTTATCAAGGAAGGCTTTAGGCTACATACTATCACGCTGCGGCTAATAGGAGCGAAGATATAATGGAAAATATGGAAAAATACGCGGAAAATTATTCATCTTTGAGGGCTTCCTTTGCGTGCGCTGCGAAAGCGGTTCAAGATACAAAAATAATATGTATGAAAGAATTATTCCTCTTTAAATGATCTAAAGAAAAGTCCGCGACAGTATATGTCTATCTTCTAAGATTGACTCACTATAACATAATAATAGAAATAGATCCAGCGGGGACGAAGTCGCGAGCAACAGCTAGTGAGTTATAAAACGATTGTATGTATTTATATTTGTATTTATTCGATGTATTTATGCATTTTTATCATCCAGTTATGTGTACGGTCTATAATTTTAACAATTATAATACACAACTGCAGGTATTATTCGTAAATTTCCGACGTGCGGGCTGCAATGATGAGTTAAGCTGTTGTATGACTGATAGCTGGGGCATTAACCTTCTTATCACAACACTGCGCCGATCTCGTTTTTAGTATTTTGCCTACACACTAGTAACCCTTTATGTGGCTAATATTAAACATTTTCCATTCACAAAATTTAAGTGATAAGCTAAGATTGTGATTTTATTATTTCTATATCAGGATCTCTTACATCATCGAATTTGCTGATTTAAGAAAGTTTTAGAACTATGAGTATGCAGGAGCGACGTTTTCCGTCTTGCCGCATCGGGTAAGGGTCAAGGACGCCATTGCAGACTGATAAGTTATATTTAAAAAAAAAATCTTGAACTTATTTTTGAAGATGAAATCTAGTTCGACCTGTAGTAATTGCAATTTCTGTTTATGACTCCTAATTGTTACATAAAATATACTTATACACATATCAAAAAGCTCATGTAGAAATATTTCTTGTATAATATCAACTTATATTTGATCAAGTGTGAGTTTATCAACAGAGTGCTGTGTGTAACATATGAATGCGGTCTTTGTTCACAATGTCCGTTGATCCGCTATAAGCCCATAAAGAATCAATTTAAATTTCTTACTACATATCATATACAAATAAAAACTATAACATCAGTAATATGAGGGGTCATACACTCAGGCAATATTAAAATAATATGCACTATGCAGTATGCAGATTAAATCACTCTTGCTACACTCGACATGCACATAGAAAATAAAAGATTTGGATTAGATTGAGTAAAATTGGTAATAGAAATAACCATCCAATAAAAACTTTTTCATGGATATTGCAAAAAATAAATATAAAATATATAACATGACAGTTTTTTTAACATTTCGTTTTTTAAGTGTTCCTTCGTTTATTTTCATTAGAAAAATCGACATTTTATTATTTTATTTTGCGAAAAAAACTTGTATTGAAAATTTTTGACGTTCCAACACTAATTGTTGATTCTATATTTTTACTCAGTATGTAGTCTGCATAAGATTATGTCAACGTGACAGTTAACAGCTGTCAGTCACGCTCACGCATAAAAACTTGTTTACTTATGCTTCGTTTTACGTACTACTTAAGTAATATATTTTTTATCTAATATGTAATTATTTATGATAGGTATTTACTCCAATAAAACTATTATAATGTGAAACAAGACAATAAATCTAAATTGTTTGTTCATTCAATCGAATTGTTAAAATATAAATTCATGAAAAATATAGTAGAAAATTATTCGCATATATTGTATTCATAGCCGCTGACGGCAAACGAATCAGAATAATTTAGTTTAATCAATTCAAACCACAAGGTCACGATATCACTTTGTAATTTAATCAGTCGGCCAGGCCCCCTATTCACCTCACTGCCGGGCGCCGGCACAAGATTGTTGTCGATTAAAAAAGGATAAAACAGTTCGAGATGGCTTCCACGATGTTAAAAATTCTTAAATCCGAAGTATGTATAACTATACTATTTTAAATATTACTTATTTTAATGTTTGTATTTGTTTTAAAAACATGAACTGTGAACTATTTTTACTGTTACTATAAATAATTTATAAGGTGACATGCTGGATTTTAAACTATCCTGTTATTCCTGAACTATTAAATTAAATTATAACATTTATGAGTAGGGTATTGCTTATTTTTCAATATCTATCCTGTTAGTAGGAGCTTGAAAAACAAAGTTCTTAATACATCATTCAGATAATATGGAATTTAAAGCAAGTGCTAAATTATTTATGACACTGCGCCTGTACTATACTGCGTAGTTGAATATTTCTCCCTTGTAAGTTTCATCATGTTTCAATCAATAATTCACATGTTGTTGTAACTCAGAATCCATGCGGCAATATTTTGTCTCGGTACATACATATTATTAAGTAATAACATTAATAACAAATAATAATATTTGAACTATCACTAGACTGAAGTAATTCCCCTTATTAACCAACATTGTTAAGAAATAATTCCAAACTATATAAAAACTGGTTTCGTGCCATTTGTTGTATTAGGTATTTTTTCCTACATGAACTTTGCATAAATTATGTTACATCATTTTATTTACAGATTAAAATTTCAACTTGTGTATCTCATACATAATAATAATGACTTCACAACATAGATAATGACTTATCTGTCAATAAAAATATAACAAAATAATAATTTAATTTTCAGTCTCACATATTTCTACGGAAAAATTATAGCAGTTCAGCGCCAGCAACAAAATTATATATTGACGGACAATTTGTGGATTCCAAAACAAGCAAATGGATTGAACTCACGAACCCAGCTACTAATGAAGTTATTGGAAGGTATAATGTCATAATTAGGCCTTTAACATAACCATGAAGAGTAAGAGAGTATGGCTGATTTACATGGCACTCATACGGCACACATACTGAAAAAAAAAA
>JADANM010005719.1:4314614-4358524 GCA_026213755.1 Eurema hecabe
AAAGTACGATTATGACCCGTCAGCAGCTTATGTTCAAGTAATAGAGCCTTTTTATTTATTAAAAAAATACCTATTTTTTCCCTTGTATAAATAAATAGTCCTTGTTTTATAAATTAATGTTAAATGAAGTAGCTGTATTGTGTGTGCTACTATTATAGCTAAATACATAAATAACAAAGGTCAACCATATACATATGTATCACTATTATTCATTAACCAATCAGAAAATTTCTATATACTTTTATTATGTAAATACAGACCAGTCCTTGAAAGTTGTATTCCATAAAAATTTAACTAAATGTTTAGTTTCAGTGATAGATTTATTTCTTTATACTGACTGTGATTTTTTTTTAGGTTTGCTCGTTTGCTTCGTGAAAATCAAGCTAAGATAGCTGCCAAAATAACTGAGGAGCAAGGAAAGACTATCGCTGATGCAGAGGGAGATGTACTTCGTGGAATACGTTAGTATTTTTATTATAATTGTTGCAGAATAGACACAACTTATTAACATTAAATGCCCCTTTTTGTTTTGTGTTTACTTGTTGTTATCCAAAGGGTAATGTGTTTTAATATATTTCCACAGAGTCAGTTGAACATTGCTGCAGTATAACATCTTTACAGCTAGGTGACTCCATTCAGAATATAGCCAAGGATATGGATACACACTGCTACAAAGTGCCTCTTGGAGTTGTTGGTGGTATGATATAACAGAATACTATTAGAATTTGATTGATCATTCATAATTTACTGGCAATGCCCCGCGTTGTTCCCGTTTCCGGAACAATACCTATCTACATAAAATATAAAACACTTTATTGGCGAACACAAAGAAAAATTATTATATAATATACTAAGAGAAAAATTGAGCCAATTACATAGCAAATTTTAACTAAATCGGTCAAGCCGTTCTTGCGTGAGAGAATAACAAATCCATACATACATTCTTAGACAGTTTCACATTTATAATGTTAGTAGGATATTAGGATAGGATTATGCATCTATGAGTACAAAAGGTACATTAGAACAAATTAGTTATTTACAAAGAATATCAATATGTATTTGAAAGTTTATTAAGAAACTTGATATTGTTTAATCCATTTTTATGTCTAATGTGGATAAAATTTGGCAGGTGTCGCAGCTTTCAACTTCCCAGTGATGATTCCTCTATGGATGTTCCCACCAGCTATAGTTACTGGCAACACTTGTATTATCAAGCCTTCAGAACAAGATCCTGGTGCAA
This sequence comes from Eurema hecabe, assembly GCA_026213755.1. Classification (NCBI taxonomy): domain Eukaryota; kingdom Metazoa; phylum Arthropoda; class Insecta; order Lepidoptera; family Pieridae; genus Terias; species Terias hecabe. The sequence goes on from JADANM010005719.1 coordinate 4,315,855, forward strand.
CTTTAATGATGATGGAGCTATTGCAGGAGGCTGGGGCACCACCTGGTGTTGTTAATGTAAGTTGATATATTTTCATATGTCTCCAGTTTAAAACTCTTAATAATAAACTTATTCACCAATTTCTTTTATAGTTGGAAACAGTAGCTTAGTTATTTACCTACACATTTTATTCATGTTTTTATAATACATAGTTTGCAAACATACAAACATTAATTTAAGCTTTAGATTTAATTATGAATAAATTATTATCCAATATAGAGTGGTAAAGGTTGTTATGACTTATTTGTGACTTAATGACTTATTTCCCAGATTTTAATTAATTAATGTAAAAGTTATATTTCACTTCACCCTTTGCAGGTGGTCCATGGAACCCATGACACAGTGAACTTCATCTGTGACCACCCTGATATTAAGGCTGTGTCATTTGTTGGCGGAGATCTTGCTGGCAAACATATCTATTCTAGAGCTTCTGCTGCCGGTAAAAATATATTTTTATTAATATTCTTGTAGAATTTGCCTCGGCCCAATGAAGAAGAATATTAAATATTATAATGTTATAATGTCTATAGATTCAACTTCTCAAAACAGTCATCTAGACTTGACAATGTAAAACAGATAAAATTTAATTTTCGCAGTAGGAAAAGATTTGTTTAAACAACATAAGTTTAAAGAAAAAGTTCAAAGTGAAAAAATCCAAAACTCCAAAAAATAAGCTTTTTAATTGATGTTTTATTTGATTATACAAGGAAAACGCGTGCAAAGCAACATGGGCGCGAAAAACCACGGGGTGATAATGCCCGATGCAAACAAAGAGCATACACTGAATCAGTTGGCTGGAGCCGCTTTTGGTGCGGCTGGACAGCGCTGCATGGCGCTTAGTACTGCTGTTTTTGTGGGTAAGTAAAAGAATAAATAAATGTAAAAGACTTTATTTCGAAAATTTGGAGTTGCACCCTCCAAGTTCTAATTATTGTCCAAATTCAGACAATGATTCTGGATAACCATGAAACCATAAACATTGACTTTCAATATTGTCCTCACTATTATTTTATTTTTGCAATAATTTAATATGTATTTATTTTAATAAAGCCATAAAAGAATAAAATTAAAAAGTACAGCAATATAATCTAAACACACAACTCACCACTCACGGTCGATGTAAAACAACAGCGCGCGCGACGTATGCGGCGCGCAGGTCAGGTGGATAGTAAAATTAAATTTAAAACATCAAGTACACCCTGTATAATACAACAAATACGCCGTATTTATTTTTAAGGACTACTCAGTATTTAAATTAATTATGTTTACGGTTTGTTACCTTTAATTAAAATTTCAACTATAATATGTAAGATATATTTTAACAGGTGAAGCTAAAGAATGGATTCCTGACTTAGTTGAACGTGCTAAAGCTCTCAAGGTCAATGCAGGTCATGTTCCCGGCACAGATGTAGGACCAGTTATATCTGTGAATGCTAAGGAAAGGATCTTGAGACTTGTTGAGTCAGGTAATTACGGCTTTGGTTATTTTTTATTAAAATCTTGTTGGGACCATATGCAAAAAAAATAATAAGTTAATTAATTGTTAATATTACTTAATTTATGTTTCAGGTGTTAAAGAGGGTGCTAAATTAGTTCTTGACGGTCGTGGCATTAAGGTACCAGGGTTTGAGAAGGGCAATTTCGTTGGAGCTACAATTTTAACAGATGTCAAACCAAACATGGAATGCTACAGGGAGGAAATATTTGGACCAGTTTTAATTTGTCTCTGTGTTGACACACTAGATGAAGCTATACAGATGATTAATTCTAACCCTTACGGAAATGGAACCGCTGTTTTCACTACAAATGGAGCGACAGCCAGAAAATTCGCTGCAGAAATAGATGTTGGTCAAGTCGGTGTTAATGTACCTATTCCAGTACCATTATCGATGTTCTCATTCTCAGGTACTAGAGGCAGCTTCTTAGGTACTAACCATTTCTGTGGCAAACAAGGTCTTGATTTCTTTACTGAATTAAAAACTGTTGTGTCGTTCTGGAGACAAAGTGATGTATCCCACGCCAAGGCTGCCGTTTCTATGCCAACTCAACAATAAAAACATAAATGAAAAGAACAATTATTTTGAACTAATGCAATACTCTCCTTAGATATAAGAAAAAGTGTCATAGCATTTATTTAATCATGTTATTGTTATAGTCTTCCGCAATCTGTGATTGGTCATGCATATAAAATATTTTTTATAAAGGTTTAAATCTGATAATAAAGTATGTATATATATTTTTAATACATGTTTCATTTAAATTGCCTACGATTTTGCTCTAGTTTGGCCTATAAAAAATGATATTACAAAAAAGGGAAAAAATTATTAATTGAAAAATTATCAAAGGTCATAATACTACTACTACTAATATACTTAAATTAATACGAAGTAATTGGCATTTTTAGTTGAAATGAAGTCAATATATTTTTCTGACAATATAAAATACAACATAAAATATATTATCGATACTGATAAATTACAAAAAAAAGCTTTGTTGCTTGCACAATGAAAATTTTTATATCTATACTGATTGCTGACATTGTGAAACAAAATGATTTAAGAATGACATATTGTGACAGTTTACAACCGTTATAAAACATGCTTGAAATCATAATAAACAAACCTTTGTTTTGTTTGTAATGTAAATAAAAATGTAATGGTGAATCACAATGAATTTGATTCGGCCTTGTTTATTATAAGTGGTAGATTCGGAACCAACTAATTGGTTATGTTTGTAAACTTTTTCATTGTTTAAGCAAGCATGTAGGCATCGTTATACATGACATCATTAATAACTAGCAATTTGAGTTTCCTTTGTCTCCTATTACTTTGCCGGAGGAAACGATGGAGCTAACACGCGTCGTGAGTTATTATTTAAGTTTGGTGTTTATCATCTTATTATTTCTAACTTGTTCTTTGAGCTTAACACCTCAGTGCAGAAATGAGCGAGGGGAACCAGTTGATTGGTAAGTAAAATATTATATAATAACTCTATTTATTCTATGTTGATAAATTAAAGTAAGGAATTCAATATAAAATAACTGCAAATATCTGAGGAAAAAATAATGAATCATACTAATTAGATTGCAATTCAATAAACATTTACATATTACCTATTTTACCATTAAAATAGTAAAGAGTGTTTGATTTTGGCAATGTATTGGCATTTAGATACAATTTGAGCTTATAGCTTATTTATTTAGTAATGTGTTAAAAATTAGGATATTTCTTCAATTTATTTGACTTTATTGCTTTTTAAATATAATTTTTATTCAATATCTTTATTATGTGGTCGATGTATAAAGTTTTTTATTAAATATGTAATGTATTTTTAAGGTTCTATGTTTACAAACTGCCAAGGGAGAAAAATCATTTAAATCCACTTGTACGAAGAGGTGTGGCGTATATGCATTTAACACCATCAAAACTGAGAGGAGGATGGATTATGTCAGATATGGCTATCAGTGATCCTAGGTCTATGGTTGGCAAAACATTAGCTCCATTGTACCAAGTAAGTTTGATTCTTACCTTATGTATGATTCAGTATGAAAGTAATAAAATGCAGTAAATATAAATTAGGTTTTACAATATTGTTAATGTATAATAATATAATAATATTGTTAATATTAATGAAAAAAAAACAAATAAAAAAAAAGTTGTATCACACTTTAAGTTTATTTATGGTATTAAAATTAAATTATAAATTTAGTAATATTCCTGTCAATAATGTTATTTATTAAAATATAGAAAAATATTTCTTAATAATTTTCAGGACAAAAACATAATTTCTTTGGTTTACAATGATCAGCCTCCAGCCACAGAACATCAACCAGATTTGCTACAGTCTGTTGCAGAAATGTATTCAAAGAGTAAAAAAGGTACTTTTTCACTTATTGGCATATAATATGTCCACTTATTCAAAATATATTAAAAAAACGAAACAAGACGACGGCTTGGCGCAGTGGTAACACAACTACTTTTTGCGCGAAGGGTTATGGGTTCAATCCCCACACCGGAAAAATATATTTGTATTTTTCTGGGGTCGATGTGTGTGTTGTATTGTATGTATGATTTACAAAAGAAAAGTATGTACATATGTTATTTATCCCGTTATTTAGTTGCCATTACACAAGTTCTGCTTAGTGTGAGAATAGATGACGCAGTGTATAAAAGTCCTGAAATATTTATAGTACTTATTTATTTAATTGTTTTGTACTGTTTTAAACATTGTTTAATGTCTAGTAACAACATCCTCAGTAACTGAAATATCTGTCTTGCAAATGTCACAAAATAATTCAAAAGCTTTTCTATATGAAGCTATTGTAAATGTATTCTCATTATGATATTTTAATTTCATTCTAGGACAGCAAAAGCAATCAACAGTCAGAAAGTACAAGAAATTTAAACTGGGGGACAAGTATTATGATGATTATGATTTAGCTGAGATGTGCAAAATGCATTCTAAATTCATGAAAAATAGAGTGGAAAGTGGACACACAAAAGGGGTCATTCTAGGAGATAAATTTACTTCTCTGTGGCTTGTACATTCTGTGCCTCGGTTTCCTCCAGTACCTGATGGTAAATATAATACCTACTAATATTATAAATGCGTCTGTTACGCTTTCACGCCAAGCCTACCGAACCGATTTTTATGAAATTTGTACACAGATGGTACCTCAGAAAAGAGATAGGGCACTTTTTAACTCGAAATAAGGGTCAAAGCTATATAGCTATTATGAAAGTCCATGCTGACAGAATTGCAGGCAACATAATGCTTACTTATATTATAAATGTTAAAATAACCTTGTCTGTCTGTTTTATGTTTACACCTGAACTACATAAGAATATTTTAATGGTTGGTACAGAAGACATAATATGATACCTTTAATTGTAAGAAATTGGATGTGGTTGTATTATATGCAAAAAACTTATTTGTGTATGAATAAGTTATTCCATATAGACAAAGTCATTGTTAAAATGTTAAAAATAAATACTGATAAATCACACTTATATTGTAATGTTATATCAATTGTGACTAAGTCATTAATGACTCGACTTAAAAACACAATTAAAAAATTTATCCATATTAATCCACATTTTAAGTTCCACATTGTTTGAGAGTAGGTATACCTGTATATCACACCTAACATCCTATAAAGAAAAATGGAATTGGGATGTATTCCTCTAATTTGTTGTAATCAGTTTTGTTACTATCTCAAACTTGTCATACGTAAATAATATCCATCAAATTGAATTGTTTCAAAACATGCATATTATTTTGTTTTCATGACATTGCTAATGAAAATATATATTTTAAAATTATTTTCAGTACATGGGCTCAATGTAAGTTCATACAGTTACCCAGCAACGGGCATGAAGTATGGCCAATCCTTTCTCTGTGTTTCTGTTCAAACGTCAACTTTAAATCAAATAGGCACCCAGTTGAAATACAATGAACCTTTAATTGTATATCACAGAATACCACAAGAATTTGATAGTGAACTCCCAAACTTGGTTGATATTGTCAGAAATAAAACTGTTGATTCGTCACCTTGGTAAGCATTTGTAAAATATTGTAGTTTAAAACAAAAATTTTGACTTGTTATAGTAAACCTTATGTGTAATTTTCAGGTATCACATAGAAAGTTTCGAAACACTGGTTGGTCGAAAGTTCTTGTCTTTCGCAAAGAGTGCAATGTTCAATGACGATTTGTACAGCGGTTTAGTAGCAGAAGTACTACAATCGGATTTACTGGTCGAATCATGGACGAATGGCCCTGGAACATTGGACTCTGAATGTAACAGAAATTTCCAGTAAGTTATTTAACTAATGTAAACATATATGTATGCTTTCCATTTTTACTTGATCATTATTTTGCTCCTTATTTTATCTTAAAGGGTTTTGGTTCTGAACTCTTTGTTTTTACAATGAGTAATTTGTAATTGTTAGGAGAGACTATACTATCTTTAAATTTTACAAAGTAATTAAAATAAGCTGTGCCATATTTTAAATATATTTTTTTTTATCTGTAGAGTAAGAAACATCGAGCGTCTAAAGTTTCCCATAGCAAAGATGTCATTCACATCCCATAATGACCATTCGAAGTGGGCCGTGGCTGTAGCACACAAAATGCACAATAGCCAAGATACTAAAGTTGCTGATTATTGGGTCTGTGTAGGAGATATCAATAGAGCAGTAAGTGTTACCTTATAAATAAATATATGAATAGTCAACTTATTTTCAGAGTTTTGCAAATGAAAAACGAAATATTGTAGATAATCTATACTAATATTATAAAAGTTAAGTATGTGTGTTTGTTAATTTGTAAGGGGTAATCTCGGGATCCCGATTTTAACTGTCTAACTTTTATATTTAAGTTACTAAAATATAAAAGGATTATTAACATTCCGCCCAACCAAGTGCGCACGGGTTAGCTAGTACACATAGCTATATAATATTACCTGCAAAATTTCTTAAACAAAATCAGGTTGTAAGTAAATGATATTTTAAACACAGCTGTTTATAAAAACAACAACTTGGGGTGGCTTTCTAAAACCTTCATAGAACAGTCACTTAATGGATTTAGTACATTTTTTTAGTCAACCAAAAATTCAAATTAGAAATTTTGGTATAGTCAGTTTTCATGCTATTAACAGATTAAGTGATAATTGTATTTCTTAAATTGTTTCAGTTACCGCAAGAATCTCGGGGCGGTGGCACTGTGTGTACATCGGGTCCTATATTGTGGGGTAATTTCGCGCATCTCATAGAATCTGTACAGTCGTGTAATTAATGACAATGTGCATTCATAGACTCGTTTCAGAACAATATCGTAGAGACTTCTGTGATAAATATAGTTCTTAAGTGCAGTGCCGTTGTAAATATTAGACTAGAAAATTTAGTTATAAGATTTTATATAAGTGAATTACAAGCGATAAAATTTTAATGTACTCTTACATTAGGTACTTCTTTTTTGTATTATTGTATCTTGAATGCAAATAATTTTAGCTAGTCATATGTATTTTATTAAGAAATACGTATAATTACTTAAATCACAATTGTACACTTTTTTAATGCTATCTTTTTAAAGTGGATCTATTGTATTGACTGACATGCTTATTTATTTGTTGAAATTATCTGTTCTTCCTACTTGGACTCTAGTAAATAAATAACTTACAAACAAAATAAAAAGCCATCTCCATTGAATTTTAATAATTCACGAACAAATTATTTAAAACACTAATCCATATGCAATTACATTCTTGTAACTGAATTTACTTTATAGATAATAATTTGAGTTGGTTGGAATAAACGATTTTTCCAAAACATGTTGCATTTTAATTTTATAATATGCATTATACATACAATTCAACAATGTTCTACTAACGTAAATTTCGAAATATTTTTATGGCGCCATAAAAGAAATACATTTGTATATACACAATTACACAAAGTCATTTGGCAGTCATGAAAACATTTTCTTTTCACATACCATTGGTTTCATTATTAGTTTTTACTAATAGTATAACATACAGCTGTGGTACAATAGGCTGGGATTATTTAAATCTACATTGTAGAGATAATGACAATGTTCCTATTGACTGGTAAGTATAAAATAATAATAGATTTAGCTTTTGCATATTCACCTAAATAATTTTCACAGGGCTCTTAAATGTATAGAAATTCAGTTAAATTAATATTTAGTATATTCATGGTTTTATGATTCAACTGAAAGGTCTGAAGACGGTATGAGGGTTGTTCTAATATTCCTTTTTTTATGTTCAGGTGGTTCCTTTACAAACCGCCTACGGAAATAGTACCCTATGTGCGTTTGGGTCGTAATTTCACGTTCATAACTTCGCACCGAGCCGGTAGATGGCGTCCTTCGTATCCACATAGAAATATAAACTCAAATTCCTTACTCCAGCATACTTTGTCACCTATTTTTAGGGTATGTATATTACTTCAAAGAATATATACGTCATAGGATACATTACACAGGACTCGCTTTAATATCATAAATATGTTTTTGTTGTCTACTGTATACCATCTAAATAAGTATGTTAGATTTATTGTATCTTACCTAGACTTCTCTTCTCACTCGCTTGATTGATAAGCTAACTTTCTAGAGATTTTTTTACGTTATAAATGTAAATACGTTATAAAGTAACTTACTTATACCTATAAATATTCCAGCCTACATATTCGGACCACATAGCAATAGCGATTTACGATGGCCAAAAATTTGATAGAAATAGTCTCGCATCCAAAGCTAAAGGTATTCTAATGGCTGACGATGCTGGTGCGGTTTGGATAACACACACTGTTCCCGATCTTATTGATTTAAGGCGTAAGTTGATACGATGATTTCTAAACAGTTTTTTTTTCTAATCCTTATTGCAAAATCACTTTGTATGATTATTATTTAATTTATTGCGATTAAATACTGAAATTTAATTCTTAAAAAAATATATATACAAATACATTTATTACTTCTAGAACAGTATGCGTTCGTTAACCATATGACTGATCGATTATTGTTTTTACCTTCCTTACTTATCTCAGGAGATCGACCCATATTTCCTGACAGAGAAACGGCAAATGGGCATTTAGTAGCATGCCTGTCTCTAGATTTGATGACAGTGAATCATATAGCGAGATACCTCACGTACTCATCGGCCTACTTTACTCAAGTCCAGATACCGGAGAAATTGATAAGACTGCTACCTGAATGGAATTTTGATCGTCCGCTGCCATTGTAAGGATACAGCTTCTGAAAATATGTACTTTGAATCTAAACTATCAGTGTTACTCATGAGTAATGAGTCATGATGATGTTAATGATGTCGGTCATTCTTTGTAATGTTGTGTGTCCTTTATTATGTTATCTAAAATCATTGATACTAGGTAAATTAAACATGAAAAGGATCTTTTATATGTTAGTAAAGATGTTCCATTTTAAAGTTTTGGAAAAATCTCGTATAAATTGTCTTAATTCTCGAGATTATAATAATATTCGATATTTTTTCCATAATTTTAGTGCTCCTATAAAACCCTTACTATTCATGACCAAACGCAAATCGTTTAGAGCCGAGCTATGGGTAAGACGTCCGAGAGACGAAATGTGTCTCTATAGAGCTTTTGCAAAATCTAAACGCGTATTTCTGGACGTATTTGGACAATCTGAGAGCGATTACTTGACTTCAGTGTGTGGCCAAAGTTATGGGTATGTAAAGATTTCAGTAAATTCGTGTTTCTGTATAGAGTTCAAAGTGAACCACAATGCCTATCTTAAATGAGATAGGATCCGTAGAAATTCCGAGCGAACTTTAAGGCTTCAGCCTTAATTTAAGTAACAATCCAAGTGTATTAAAGCATAAAAAAAAATCCATACTAAAAATACATACATATACTATACAGTATGTAACACAAGTGTCCGATCCGAAAACCTCTTACTATGTATCGGTAGTAGGTCCTTATTTTACTATCTTTTTGAAAAAAATAACAGAATTAATTTTTCCAAACAAAAAATGAACAAAGTAAAATTTCAAAACTTACACGGCAACACCGTCTCGCGTTCATGTGCTCTGCTAGCTTTAGGTTCAATAGGTTCTACGTGAATTGCCAGCAAATGTCAATTTCCTTGAATTTGTGTAATTTTTTCTCTAAAAACGCAATCTTTAAAACTTTATTGCATTGTTATTTTAAGATATAGGTTTTTTATTTTATTTTATTCGGAAAGGCTTTTAATAGAGAATATTACCCTTCAGGATCGGACACATGTTTTGTAACACACTGTATAATTCCAATAAAAACAAACCACTCTTTGAATGTACTTCACATTTGTACTACATATTTTGCTAACATTTTAGAGTCCGCAACATAAATAGTATATCTCTAAAGATTCCCGAGCACACATTTTACTTCCGCAACATGACTGATCGTATGAAGTTCGCTGTAAGTACTGCAGCTCACTGGCAGAAGCGTGGTTCAGGACCGATACAATTCTGGACGTGTTTGAGTGACCTGGATAAGGAGGATGTTAGGGGTGTAGGCGGACATCTGCTGTGTATCCTTAATTATAAAGTGTGGATAACCTTTGATAACTTTAAAATAAAGGAACCTCATTGCTAGTTGACGTTTTATTTAAACTCAGACTGTAATTGGATATTTAAAGCACTTGGACATATTTTTGTCCGTGTTTTAGAAGCGACATGCAAACATAATAGTAATCAAAACCAGCTATTTGAAGCATTGGTGTAAGTTTGATAGTCAAGCCCCCTGGAAACATGTATCGAATTTATAACGTAAAAAATATGTTGATTTTTTTACTTTCTTGTTGTTTCTAATTAGTTGTCCAGTAGCGGTCATACCTTAAAACTGATCTAAATGGTTCTGTGAAACATAATGTATAAAATGCAGTTTTGTATTGGGATTTTTATTATTTTTCTAATAGATAATAAGCGTCTGAATCCATTTAAGTGCTTTTTATTTTTTAATTTCATAATGTAAACGACTGCGGTAAAGAATTTTACATTATATCCGGGACCGTCGGTAGTGTTTCTAATTAGCCGTCCACCACTGTATAATGAATAATGATATATCGTGATTGAAATTTAATTGCAAGACACTGATGCTATCGTGAAAAAATTAGTAAGTATACACAGTTATATAATCATACAAATAGGATACAATAGGAAATGAAAAACAACAAAAATTATTTACGTTTTATTTTTAATATACAACATAGTTTTATTTACAAAACATTTACTTACAACATTTCTCAAACGATTAGATCATCTAAATGTTATAAGTAAGCAATAATAAACAATCTGTATAAACTCGTACGACGTGTTCGCACAACTTACTTAATATGACTTATTATAATTTCTTTTTCATGACACGTAGATTGCTCCCTTTTTCGTTATGTGCGTGTGATCAAAATCAATTTAAGAGGCAGTGTATTAATATTATATTCATATTTTGTAACGTGTTATATATAGTGCATAGAATATATTATCATTTGCTTAAAGTAAAGTAAGTATAAGCACAGTATTTTTAACAAGCAGTAATCTAACACGGTCTCAGTTAAAATGACGTACCTAAATATTAAATTTGTCATAGGACACTTATATCTTTGTCATTTTATGATCGTTAATTTTATACTTATTATTTATTCTCGTTATGTAAAAACGTTATATCAATTCATATACATAAAATATCAAAATAGGAAATATAAAAGACTGAAGATCGCGACTGTATGCAAATTGCAGACTAAACCTTGTTAAATGTCGTAAATCGTGCCGAATACTACCGTTTGTTTATAGAATACTGCTTGTTAATAATATTGCGATTTGCGATACAAGTATCGATTTCGTTGTCGACTCTTCAGTTCCAGTCATATGTTACGTGTTCTCACAATGCTCTTATCACTACGACGTCGGATTAGAAAATTTTGGCACATAGCATCCACTTCCCCGTGCCCTCGATAAGGGATGAGCAGGTCGTTTACAAAACAAGCTTACATACTAACGATGAGGGTTAATATATGAGATTAATTATTAAGTTAATAACATTGATAATATAGAAATGTAACGATGATGATAGACTTGGCATTTACACTATTCACTTAATGCCGATGAAGATTAAATAAGAAGGTACATGGAATTAGTAAACTTTTAATAAGCTATAATTGAAATAAATATGTCAGTTCGAGCACATTATGTAACCTGATTTTTAAATATAAATGTTTGCGAATAATTTCCATTGTAATTTACAAAAATGATTCCAAAAAATTGCTCATACTTGTTTTATACATAATAATATGTAGTCACATCCAGATACTTAACAAACATGAATGATATCAACTTTACAGGCGGTCGTATTAATCATTAAATTCGAGCTTTAGAATATTTGGAATTTATAAGTTTGTAACAAAAGCAAGCATTGCCACCAATGTTCAAACATTAATCCTTTAAGATGCGACTCTTAAAGACGGCATTCTCGTGAACCAAGAATCTTGTTTCATCTTCAAATAATATGAATCTCTCGGGGAAGGACAGACGAGAGCCTCTTCGAGTACTTTGAGGGCGCTGGTGGGAAGCACCTTCGCGCTGTACTCGGCTGCTTCACCAGGCATTGTCACAGCGCAAGTGGCTGTTGTTGAACTCACGTCAGAACTTGGAGTTTCTGGACGGCTGCAATGATAAATATTTGTTTTAATCACTGTCATCTTCAGATCTGTCTATCTGTCTGGCCAAAATGAAGTTAGTTTAATTTTTTGAAGTACCTAATACTTATCATAAACGCAAGCACTTAGTAATGAATCTACACATCCAAGCTTGCAGAAACATGCATGGAAAGTGACCATTAGAAATTTTCGTACAAAAAAACCTCTAGATTATTTCTTAGTCGGAGTGACTTACCTGGCGGGTTGGCTGGGCGCGCTGAGTTGCACGGGCGGGGAGTATATCTCATTGGCTGATAGATCAGGTGCGTGTAACAGAACGACGCTAAGTCTTGCGGCCCGCAGCGCCGCCCGCAGCGCGCGCGCAGCCCCCCATGTGCCCCATCGCGCCGCCGCGCACACGCTGCTCTCTAACGACGTATTCGATAGACCCTCACAAGCTGTGTCTGCTGTTAGTCCTGAAAATTTTGAGGATCCGAGGTGTTAAAATCTTATTAAAGTATTAATAAATAAATAAAATAAAACTGGGTAAATAAAGAAAAGAAGATTTAACCAGTCTGAAACCATAACTGTTCTTACCCAACACCTAAATTTATTGTACGAAACGTCAATTAGTTCAGAAATTGATACCAAAATGACTAATGTGTATTATTGGTTTTGTAAGTTTTAGTCTTAGAAAGAAAGTATTTCCAAGAAATGTTTGTTAAAACTGTTAAGCTTTTCCTTCGTATTACAATATATCAGTTCATAGTTCATAAAGATATGGAATCGTCACGTACCTATATAAAACAGTCTGCCAGCATACGGGTGGTCGGCGGCCGCAGCGGCGAGCAGCGGTGAGAATGTTCTAGCAACACGCAGAGCGCCGAGAACATTCCCTCGCAACGCCGTCTCCCAGCACGAGGCGCCGCCATTACCGCTGCTACCCGCAGTATTAATCACCGCCCAAATTCCTGTATATTTAATCCTATTTGTTCAAATTATTGTTTATCTTTAATTACTTAAGCCTGCTCGTCTTTGTACGGTAGTTATTTACTTTTTTGTAATAGATAGGCTATAGGTAACCTATAACAGTTAAAAATTGAAAAATAACTATAATAGTTTCAATGGATGACCTGTTGGACGAAGCTTTTGTGCTGTTTATTTTTTTAGATTGGTTAATTTATATTACGATTTAAATACCGTGATATTTTAAAAAGTGACATCTGCAGCATGAATGAATAATTATTATGCATAACATGTTTAGCTCCCTCTACTTAAAGGCTTGAAATACATAACATCTTATTGTCTCGTTTCGCAATAGATGGCGCTAAGTGTAGTAGAACTAAGTTTTTCATATAATTCTTTAATATTTATACGCTCTTTAAGGTAATATTTTTTGTAACAATTATACATTTAAGTACATAATAGTTTTTGTCAAAATTTAAATGTTATAAAGTACAATATGTCCATAATTTTCCTTGATTATAAATGCGCACTGCTGGTGTAGTGGTATCATGCAAGATTCCCATTCTTGCGACCCGGGTTCGATTCCCGGGCAGTGCATGTATGTTTTGCTTTTTTTATTCACATACTCATAAGGCGGAAAAATATTGCTGTAAAATGTCAGTCAAATTGTTATATGTAAAATAAATTAATTATATTTTTTAGGGTACCTAATTCTATTTACGTCACAATTCAGGCTTAGATCGTTAATGATAAAGATGTTAGAAATAAAGATGTTACGGTGGCCATAAAAATGTTTCAATTGCAGTATACAAGGAATATCAAAAACCATACCATGTTCACCAGCAGGCAAATGTTGCGCTGTAGCTCTAGCGGCCTCTTCCAATAGGTCTTCCCTTGTCACATCTAGCTCCAAGGTGACCAGCCTGGGAGGCGGCTGGTTCTCGGGCGTAGAGGCCAGATGGTTTTGTAGCCAGGACTCAGCCAGACGCGCTCCAAGCCCGCCTTGGCGACAACCAGCTATCACTCGCCATCCACGACTGCTTAGATAGGTTGCTATCTGTTGAAGATAAACATTTCATGTAAAAAGAAGCTTTAAGTGTCTGTTAATAAGCGATTATCTCAGCCCAAGAAAAGTTCAAGCACTTATAATAGAATAAAACCGTTACATGCAAAATAAATTATTCTAAGAGCGTAAAACTGAAATAAACGAATGCCAATCATTAGTTTTCTACCAATATTCAGAGTTCAATATTAATTGTAGATACATGGTATTCATCAGAAATGTATATGAGCAGATGATGTCATAATGTCACATTGAAAAAACCGGTGCATGTTGTAGTCGAAGTTATCGTTTAATATCGCGTCATTTTATGTGATATAAAACATGGAATGAACCTAATACAAAATTTAATCCATACAACCAAATTTTGGCAAACCAACTGATGTGCAGGTACAACTTGATACTTAATGATCGCTTTTTTTTAATTTATCAATTAATGGAAGGGTTTTACCTGTAATCCCAGGGCCGAGTCGACGGACGTTACAAGGACGGTTTTAGCGCTTTCCACGGGCAACACTTCTCCAACCTTGACCTTCCTCAGTAGGTAAAGCAAAAGCGCTCCAACTATGGAGCAGAGCGCCGCTAACTGCAGGCCCAGAGACAACCACGTCAACGGATCCATTACTGTCAGTGCATTATTTTGAGTCTGCAACAATAGATAGGTATGAAAAGATAAGGTAAATCAACAGGCAAAATTCTGAAAAATGTTAAGAGTATAGAAATAAATTTATAGAAAACAAAGACCAAAATAATTCCTCCCACTTTATGATAGTAAGTACCTAATTTAAACTTAATGATCTTATGTCTTAAATCTTAATAGGTAACACGTACGTAAAGCACTCACTATAAATTGCCTAATTTGAATTAAAAGATATCCTGAGGACTGAGGTATTTACGTTTATAATAAAATATTATTTATATTTTAAACAAAAATGGTAAATTTAACTATACGTGGTCTGAACAGACTACACAGCTCACCTCTAAAAACATAGTAGGTTCTTAGAGGTGAGCTGTGTAGTCTGTTCAGAAAAACTTTCTTAAAGTGAACGATTTGCACAAATCGAGACGTGTCTGTCGTCTCCAATAAGCCAAGTGACTGCACCGGATAAGAGATCGATTGTTTGAATGACAATCGATCGTGTTTGTCAACAGGCGTCTACGGCACTCCACGGATGCAATTAGTAAACAAAGATCACAATGGTCATTCAATGGGGTTGATGTTTACAATAAATACCGAATAGGCGCGTCACACCACCCACGGAATTGTAGAATACGGATTACAATTCGGCAAGATTGCTTATTTGATTTTGAAGTCTAGAAGTGTCAATTATATAATTATACTGTTTTATTAGGAGTAGATTTTAAATATCTGATATCTCTATTAAACTTGGTTATAAGATCAACGTTGTAGTTAATCAGTGTTGTTGAGGGCGTGATTGGTCATTATTACCACAAAACAGAGACGTTTTCTAATCGCAATTGATGCAATTTAAGAAAGACAGTGCTTGTCTCAAGTCAGTAAGTCATCAAAAATACGTTGTTTTCAATATTAACAACGTTCCGTTACCAACAACAATTTTATCAATTATGAATAGAAGTTTATATTATATTTCTTACTTAGATAAAACAAAGACATTGAGTAAGTAAGTATAAGTTTTTCTTTAAAATTTGAGTAATCAATACTACAAGTACTAAATTTACTTATATGTACATTATATCATATACAGATTAAGGTCTTTCGAATTGAAAGAGCGGATGTAAGAAAAATAACGAGACGAAACAAGGTTCACACACGTACACAAAAACGTGTGAGCTATGTTTTATAGCTTATTGTTTATGAAACAAAGCAAGATCATGGTCAAAGTTGAATATTTTGTCACCGGACGTTAATTTTAAAGCTTAATACGTATCTTTATTAAAATTAGCTAATATTACTGAATATAATTGAGACGGACTTGATATTCTTGAAATAATTGATAATTCAAACAATCAGAAACCATAATTTCTATGGGTCAAACTGCACAATCCAAAAATTTCCATGTTATCAATAATTAATATGATAATAACTTTAGTTCATAAATTATTTATGTACAATTGATGAGCGTACCGCGATTATTTTCAATGATTCAATTCGCCTTTGAGACAAAGGTCGTTAACCTCGGTACATGTTACAAAATTAAATCACAACTTAGAGCATGCGTAGTTTATCTCAGACAATAGAATTACCGTATTTTCGTCATCGTGATAATATCGAAGGAAATAGTACAATTTTAAAGCTAGATATTTAGAAAATATCGTTTCAGGCCAGATGTTAATTCCTAGTCCATAGAATATTTACAATCACTTAATTTAGCTTGACTAGATTAGATGAAAACGTCGTTGTTCGGTTCGATCTTCTCTATGAACTTTTTTATTCAACTAAGAAAAAGCTGATAGAATTATTACTGTTAAGTATCCGAATAACATAGTAAATAACATTCAATACAGAACATCACAGCTTATGTATTACGGTAATCGTTACAAGCTAGCCGAGCGTTGCGGACCGTTTCGATATTAACAAATTAATTACCGTTGCCTAACGCTATCTATATAATCGTTGTAAGATGTAAGCTTTTTGGCAATCTTGTTATTGAAATAGTTCGATAGGGAGGGGTAATTAAAAATTAATATTCATATAGAAGATAAATAGACATAACAGAAGAGGTATCCAGCGAAACTGAGTGTAACATTTAATTATAGGGCATATTATGATTAATTAATTATTGGCGACGCACTACAATTTTCAGTTCTATTTTTCTCTATTTCAATAATGATTAATATTAGGTCTAGGTTGGTTGTTATTTTTAATACAACAACGATTTTTATGTATACGATTTGTATCTTTATCTATGATATATGATATGGAAATAAACAATTTTATATGTCTATTTCTGGTTATATAATTAATTTAATTTTTAAGCTAAAGTGTATTAAAAGTAGTACCTACTTGAAATTACTAATCATAAGAAATTTTTATAAAAAGGAAATATTTCGAACTCGCCGAAACACTATCTGATAAAAAAGCCGCATGAAAATCGGTTGCGTAGTTTTAAAGATTTTAGCATAGGGAAAGACCGAAGAAAGCGACTTTGTTTTATACTATGTTATGAAGAAGTAGTTTGCTTACGAGTTAAGTAACGACTCACATAAAAATATTACGTTAACACTTTCCGTTGTTTTTTCTAATCGTTTACTAAACGTCTAGTGTTTCGAAACTAAACACTCCAGATGCTTGTACATTAGCACACACTTGTTATGCTAAGGAGAATATTGAAATGCATGAAGCGTGATTTCAGTCTACATTATGTCTAGATTACAGCTATAAGACTCAGTATTCATTATAACTATGTTGTGCATGACTTAAATTTAAATAGATCTTAGATAGGCAGATCTTTAGATATGGAGAGATTATATTATAGAGTTTGTGATTTGAGAGGTTGTGGATCAATACGGTTAAATTTTTAGAGCCATTAAACCGATACTGAAATTTATTTCCTATATCCATACCATTAGTTGCTATATACTGATAAAAAAATGAATTTATCTTAAGTTTTATCACAATCTACGTTCGTATATACGTAGTTATATGGGTAAGGGAAACATTTGAACCTACTTCTGTAAATTAATAGTTCTTCTACCATTAAGATTATTATTGGATTATTACGTCAAATAAAATAACCGCTTTCGCTTTCTAACTTTACGCTCGTCAAACATAAAACAAGAAACAAACAAATACTAGATTTGGTTCGTTAGCACGCTCCACGCGAAGCAATTACGTATTGTTGGCAAAATCTATTCATTAAAATAATTGGATTTATTTTCTGTGTTGAGTAATATGCGTTTCATATCTCCCATATAATGTATCATCTTCTTCGTCTATCGTGATGTATGGAGGATATAAGATATTTAAACAGACATGGAAATGATAGAGATCGAGTGAACATATTACAATACATTGTATTATTGTTGTTGTTCCAAAACCTATAAATAATAATGTCATCTGTGATATTATTATTTATAGCTTTTGGAACATGTTCTAGATAACATACTATAAGACATAGTTTACTTTTTATCGCCATATAAAGGGGACAGGGGTAGAAAAAAGGAATGAATTTTTTTATGGACTTAACAAGAAACCAAGCTTGTCTTAAAATATATTATATAACTTACTAGCTGTTGCCCGCGATTCCGTCCGCGTGTACTTTCATATAAACTTTAACCCCCTTATAACCCTTTTTTCCAGTTGAAAAGTAGCCTATGTTTTATCTCAGGCTCAAGACCATCTGTGTACCAAATTTCGTTCTAATAGGTATAGTAGTTTTAGCGTGATGGAATGACAGACAGATAGACAGAGTTACTTTCGCATTTATAATATTACTACTAAGGATTGTTTATCACACACACTTACTTCTTTTGTTTAAAATTAATTCTAGTAATTTAAAAGTTGATCAGTATCGAATTATCATTTCAATTGTATTTGTTTATGACGCAATGTCATTGTTTTTTGTTTTGCATCAACCGAATGGCTAATTGTTGATCGGTGAAAGTTGAAAGTAGCCAAATGTCTATCAGCCTCATGTTCAAATATATAATATGTTATTATACATACTCATATATTCGCACTGAGTTATTATGTAATAATTAAAACTTAATGCAAGTCATTTCAGACGTTTTATCAAACATACTATAACACTCGATTACAAACTGTATTATTTCAAGAAGAATTACACACCTATTACAAAGTACCAGAGCATTTAATAGAGGTTAAATAAGGTTAAATTTTAACTATGTGAATATAACATGTTTTAAAATATTAGCACTTATATAAATAGCTTACAACTATGATTCAGAACATCGACAATTATTCAGATGTATGCTAACAAGTATACCAAATTCGTTTAAATAAAAGTGTGAACAAACGACTAGGACGTCACTAAGCACATTTTTAGAGTAACAATAGAGGTAGGTACGTAGACCTTGCGAGGTAATTGTCCTCTGGAGTAGCCAAAGAATGAGAGGAAGCACATTCAATGGCTTGTAAGTCTATATTGCGGTTTCGAGACACCTTAAGAGCTTATTGAAGCTTGAACAATGTTTAGAAGATAACAAAACCTTTCTTTAAAATATAATATCTGGTAGGTATCTATCTTTTCTTTTCTTTCTTAAGTCAGATTAATATATGTACTTCTTTTCAACGGTACTGATAAATATGCCTACAATCAAAATTAATTCAGCTAAAATTATGATTTGCGTTACGTTATAAATTATATTTTATTTTATTTTATTTATTTATTTATTATCACACTTTGTACACATAACAATCTAAACATTATAAATAATATTGATTTTATAAATTTCAAGTATTGTACACTTGGTTTATTCCATACATTTGAATCCAGAATTCTCAGTTAATATAGAATTCGAAACCTAATTGAAATTAATTAAGCGTAGTTAGATTAGAATGTTCACTAATTGCACCCAATTACTTAAGATTAATTAAAGCTACATTTATACCTGGCTTTTACGAACTACAAATAAACAATTTTCGTAATAATAACGCAAATTATGCTCACAGGATATTTTACCGTAATATACCGGTAAAATAATATGATTTGTCATCTTATGATGTGACGTAAAGCTTTTCTGTTGATCCTAGATATTTAATAAGATTTGTTTTATTATTTAAATATAAATTAGCGGTAAAATTCTCAAATCTCTGCCAATTCAAGACCCATTATAACGATTTCATTCACCGACCTCTGACGTCAATTGTTGTCAATACCTACAATTGCAACAAGAAGTGTACCTACGTGACGGAGCAAACCTTCCTCATTTTTTGTTGTTTAACAAACTAATTCTAGTCTTTGACATATATTATCGATGGGTGAGAAACATCTTTGGCATCCATATGCCAAAGATGTTTGATGGTAATATGGATTATCTAATGTCAAAACAAAACTTAATTTTGTTGTTTATTATTCTTTACTTGTTCGTACTACGTAGATCACATATTTATCAAACATTATAAGGAAAGATGTCAATATAAATTAACTAACAACAGTACTAAGCTCAACAAACACGCTTTCCCCGGCATTGCGTTCAAACACCATGAAATTGCGGTGTATCGTAGGCAGGTAATGATCCGGTAGACGTTGCTGTATAGTGTATAAAAACAGTGCCGTATTGAATACAACGAAGGCCACACTGTACTTACTGGGTCTACTTAACACGTATGTTGCGTAATAAGTAATATAGCAGCATTCAGCTTTCTGATAGAACTTTTTGTTCAATAGGTTGTAGGACGGTAGGTAAATAAAAACTTTTACACATAATAAAAATGAAGGGTAGATAAATAACCATTTTATGAGCTATCTGATATGAGTTTTATGCCGGCCATACACGCTATGGTCTACCGGAAAGGTCCACCTGTGCAGGTATGCATGCGCAGGTAGACCGGAATGTGTGTGGGAATAGACCTGTGCAGTTTTTTGAACCTGCGCAGGCAACCGGCGCAAGATCGAAAATCGATTCTTTCGAGTGAGACCTGCGCAGGCATACCTGCACAGGTGGACCTTTCCGGTAGACCATAGCGTGTATGGCCGGCATTAAATGACTATCTATTATTTAAAGTACCCGCAATTAACGAATATTAACATCGAACATGTCAATAATATGTTTGAGCCAAAATCGATATGCCGACTCTGTGCTCTTACGCTTTCAAACATAATTTACTCAATTACTTACTGTTTATGGAATTATTGGATTTCTCCGTTTACTATCGGAATAATCAAGTTATGTCACTCCAAACATCGTAATTATGTATTTTAGAATATACGTTTTAAATGTGAGTATGAAATTCGTATAATTGAAGAAGTATTCACCCCTTATACATCTAACGCTTAACATTCATGATATTCCGTTAATAATTAATTATCATTTCATCAACTAAACACTGCTGAGCTATCGCAAGACATCTCTGAGACATAATAATTTGGGTTAACGTACTCGAAATACCAAATCGAATCAGAGCTATTTACCTGATGTTCAGTTAACGCTTATTATGCTGACATATACATAATACATCTAATGGAATTCGTGAGCCAACAATTCGAGCCACTCCTAGCATTCCGTCAACTCGCATGACATACATACAGAAGGAGAACCACCGTGCTCGATAGCGGTTTTTATTGGCGTTTTTATAAATTCAGATTACATGAATATTTTATAGTTTACCAGTTATGGTTTACTTCGCTTATTTCATAACGATACATGTTGAGAAAATATTTAATATGTTTTAAGTATATTTTATGGAAATTACGATAAACTGCAATAGGTAGTAATATATTATTTGATCAACTAATAAATGTTCTTTTACAGAATTTGTTTTAAGGTTTTTAACAAAGTATTTGTATTGACTTATCACTTAACACACACTTAAAGGCAAGCGGTCTTTATTTTCTTATTACATAAGGAGTCGTCGGCAGTTTCGAACGCCTAAAACCATTTTAGAATGACATTTAGTGAAAGTAGCATTTATAGTTCTTATATAATAATGAGTTAAAATAAAGTTATATTAAATAGCCGCAATAATTGAAGCTTTCTTTTTAATATAATAATTTAATTTATATGGCAACGCATAATGATAATTAAGAAGAATATGTAGTTCAAAGTTATACTTATAATATCAAATTGTAACATAGGACTATGCTTTTAATATTTCTTACTCTATAATATAATTAAAAAAATATAAGTAAACATATGTACATAATCTAATTAAACATTCAAAGTAAAGCCAATGTCTGGGCAACAAATACAGACTAAAGTGTTAACAGTATTCAACTAAATGTCACTGGATTCAAGTTTGTTGTTGGTAATTGAGTAGTTGGAATAGATTTGCAGTTAGTCATCTCAAAACAAGCTATTTGCAGAATCGTTATTTGCATAGTGGACTCAAGTTCACCTATTGATAATGTAACATAATTCAGTTCAAAGCGTAATTGTTAGTGATACGTTGTTATAATAAATGTCATCCTTACGAACATTGTAAAATGCAAATGCGATTTTTTTATGAGGAAGCATAGATAAATAAATGGTTGGATGTTAGTTGTTCTTTCACGCAAAAATTAATAAATGAAATTGCATGAACGAGTAGATTAGCCCCAGGAGTAACAAATACAATTTTTAGCCCGGTATTGCCAAGAGAATTGAAACTATATGATTTAATTGAAATTTAATGAAACTTGAAATTATATATATTTTAATAAAATTAAATTGCATACCTCCTATAAAGTTACATGCAAAAATGTACCTTAAAAGAAAATTAAACATGTAGTAGTCATCTTCGCTGTGGTTATAGTACTAAACCATTAACGTTAGGTATGTTTTGAAATTGTCACAGTGTTGTCTCAGTGAATGCTTACTAAGTTGCTAGGTATTTTGTAAGCGGTACGTGCTGTAAGCCCGTGGGTCGCCTAGCAATCTTTAGAAAGTATTATTTTTGTCACTGTGAAAGTGCCTATACGATGGCAACTCTAAATTGCACTTGTCATCACTTATCTATGGTTACGTCAATGAAAATAAAAGAATTTAATTACCTAATCTATGAGTTGCGTTGTGTGACGAATGGGTAATTCTTATGGTAATAATTATTATATTTTCCCTTAATAATAACGACATTTAATGCGGTATTATATATTAAATATACATACTTATTCTTTTTGTTATCTAAAATATTATCTATGCACCATACTATTTTTAAATGATTGTCATAGTTTCCAGTCCCGTTGGAGAACAGTGCTAAAAAATCCAATAAGTAAAATTTTGTGTATGTAAGGATTTTTTCGATATTTATTTTAGAATAAAGTATGTTTTAGTATACCTCATCTTTTATGAAAATAAATTAATAAAATTCGTTTAAATTGACGTTGGTTACTCAATAGTCAATAATGAACCGTTCTAATCTGACTCAATAAATATTCGACCCAATAACGTCAAGCGGTGATATTGTTTAGGAGAGAAATTCTTCACTAAACTTGGCAAGTTGAACTAATTCTACCAAACAAAGAAAGTAGGCTTTAGGTACGTGAATATCGAAGTGCGTGGTCGCCTTAGGTTAAACTAACGGATTGTTTTTATAGACATCAACCGTTATTATCAAGCAGTTTTGGTCTTTAAATGCGCCTCTCTTTGCTGATAATAGCTTATATTATTATTTTAATAGATTTTTTTGACCGAAGTAATTGCCAAAGTATGAATCAACACAAAAAATAAGCCTCATCATTATACGCTCTTGAAAGAAAGTAAATAATAAATATAGAGGTAAGTCATTATTATGCACTGTGCTAATATTAATATGTAGCGATATTTTTTTTATGTTTTAGCTAATTCATTTTTTATAACCTAGGCATTGGCTTATCAAAATAGTTGCTAATATTGCGCAAAACTAATAGCCACGAGAGAGCATTTATGATATTTAAATTTTAATGGGTAAATCGATTGCATTTTTAGCATATCAAACTACTTAATCGCTTTTACAACACGTTTAATAGCTAATTTTGTAAATTGTTCGCAGTTTTAACTAGGGACGTGAAACGCGTTAAAGACACTGAATTAAAACACTGCTGACCTACGAGCATGCAACAATTACATTCTATTTCGTGACGATAATAGTACAAATTCATACAGAGTAGCGATCGTAATATCGTAACCGCTATGAACCAAACTCGTGGGAGGTTGTTACGCGTAATTATAAATATGGAGTCAAGGCCAAACAGTTACTCATACGCACTGCTAGTGTGAGGATAGCTAATTGCATCCGTTGTGATCTTATCGATGCACCGAACGAGACATTGCACTCGAAACTTAGCTCTATGCACATAGCTAGCACTAGATTTTGCAACATTATAATATAGTTAATCTTTAAGAGCGGTTACCTTGCTTATATGAATGTAACTGTTAGGTCGGCTGTGTTAAGCTTATACAGGCTATAAAAAATACTCTGTGTTTAAAGGTCTAAGAGTTAAATTAAAGGTTCTACAATGATTAAAATTTTCGATTGCAAATTGTAATTATTTTCACATTAGGACGTCGTTAAGGTAATGTTGAGAATGCTATTTTTAATGCTGAGCCTATAAATATTTCTTGTTCCCAGGTTAATAACTATTTCTGTAGTTATATTTTAAATTTCAATCGTTATAACTCATTAGTGTGATGGCTGTGGCCTCAATCGCAGAAAACGAAACTTTATGGACATTCGTTTCTAGAGAATGATTAATGTCGCGTTTTTATTATATTGCTAAACAGAAAATGCTAAACGATATATGCCGTATTCTATTTTATACTGAACGGATATATCAACTTACTTCTCAAGAATACTTTCAAACATCTCTTTTAAAATGTACAAATATAAGGTCAGCTATTTCAAAAAACACGTAAACATAACAGTCTTCCACAACACAGGGAAACCTTCTGTGGAAGCTGTGCAAATGCAAATTTTTTAACGTTTCTCAATAAATGTATTTTATTATTTTTTTTATTAAATATCGTTTCATAATAATGAACTATAGCAAATAAAATGTAAAAATAAACACTCAACTCTTTAATCCTGACTAATTAAGTTGTATAACAGTAACACAAATATTTGTAATTTCCTGGGGTTCAGTCACGAAACAGTTAACGTTGATTGTCGTCACCTTTCAATTTACAGAAAGGAAATTACATATTGCGTGCTTTCCTCGCTTCCTTTATTTTCTCTACTGATTTACTGTTACATAATAATAGTATAATATCGTTGAATTGTATTTTTAAGGAGAAAAATGTTAATAAGCTTTTGATGGAGTGGCAGTTGTGGAAACGTATTTATAATTTTATAAGAAACTCGATTTAATATTATGCCATTAATATAAAATATAGACAACCTTGCTTGAAATGTGCGTTATGTTTTCATTAGCTCGTTGTATTTAGAGGTCAAGTCAGGACATATGAGACATCAAGAAAAACGAAAAACCTTAGTTTTTAAGTATCTGTAAAAACTGTTTACACGATAAGATATATTCCCTATTACCGGATAATATCAAAATAGATAGATTTTACCGGTCGTAGGTCTCTTTCGCAGGAGACCGACTGGGTGGGTACCCCCACAGTGCCAGACATTCTACCGCCTGAACAGTGATGTGCAAATGTCACTGTGCTCCGGTCTGAAGGGCACTGTAGCCAGCGAAATTACTGGGCTAATGAGTCTTAATATCTTATGACTCAGAGTGGGATGCGTCAATGTAGTGCACCCCTGCCCGGAGCAAAGTTCTGGGTAGCACTACATTGGTTATGGGCTGGCGTTTCTCTTACCATCAGGAGGGCGGCCAGCTCGTCTCACCACTTCATAGAATAAAAAAAAACAACACTGATTTAAAAATGTTGTCTTTATAAATGAATAATCTAATCTAATAGCCTCTGAATAAATACCTGGAAATTTTAAAAGACGATCTATCATTACGCTGGCTAAATGGACCGTTAGGCAAAATTAGTAAAATATTAAAAAAAATCTAAATTCTTATTATTATATAAAGATTTTTATCCAAAAACAGAATCGGGCAACAAACAGTGCACCAGAAATCGTTATTAACTACCTATTCGTATGAAGTGACCAAAATGTACCGAATTCCATGTAACATTTGCGCGACCCTTACAATTACAAAATATACAAGTACTTGGATATCATTACAAATCAAGCCTGAAACCTGTTCGCGCCAGTCGCCACGGGCTGACATGTTGAATGCCATGTCATGTGGGGCTTAGCGAAATTACAAGCAATTTATAAGAGCCAAAGACAGAG
The DNA here is from genome assembly GCA_026213755.1 of Eurema hecabe. Classification (NCBI taxonomy): domain Eukaryota; kingdom Metazoa; phylum Arthropoda; class Insecta; order Lepidoptera; family Pieridae; genus Terias; species Terias hecabe. Next base: position 4,341,958 of record JADANM010005719.1, read on the forward strand.
AACATGCGATGGAACAACGTGAAATAATCAAATAGTATATAATATAAATATAAAACTGGTGGATTTCCTTCTTATGACATCCCAGAAAGAAGGATATACTAGGTACTTCTTATATCTAATATTCTTGGCTAGATTGAATTGCAATTTTTTTAAACTTACAATGAATCAATAAAGAATTATGAAACTCAACAATCGGGAGTTTTCTATAGTTTAAATATTATTAATTATCAATTCCTCTTGAAGCACCTAACCCAGATACCGTGCCTTTGAGGATAAAATCGTGTTGGTTGTGCTAAACAAGGTTAGATTTAAGTGGGACATGGGTCGCGTCGTGTAGCATACGCATTATTTGTAGTTTCACGGTCTTCAAGACTCAACAGTGCAATCGCATTAGCTGTTGTATATAGCAATTGTTGCATTCTTAAGTATTTGCAGCCAATTTACATTGACATTTAATTTACTAAATTGTAAATTGTTATAATAAACAACATATTTGCATGGATCTTATACAAAAATCTCTTTTAATAAATTTACGAGAGCTTAAAAATTTACATTAAAGAAAGTCTTAATAGTCCTTTCCTCTTGTTATATTGGAAAACGTACGTAGGTACACTGTCTAGAGATTTGAGATTGGGGTCAACAGGCGCACATAACCAGACGATTATTACGATTTCATTCCAATCGGTCAAATATCGCTGTGGAATACAATACAAGTGAAGTGTTCGCATAGCAATGAACGTCGACATTGTTATTCACAACAAATCCGATCATACATTAGCACCATTGGATTTCGAAGGCCACGATAATAATCAATTCACATGACGATTGGCCGCTGAGATTTGTCGTTCTAATTTATGATACAAAGGCTGTAAGTTATGAATACTGATACGGAATCATCTAATTAGCAGTTTTATAACTACATATTATATTTATTGATAATTATGCAATATTTAACCTAGAGAGGGGAGTAAGTACACTATAGCGTTTTGTACTTTGATAAAATATGGGCCTCGTTCACGCGGCCATAATAAAATTTCAAGTGTGGTTTAGCTAAAAGTGTTATTACCTATTTAAATATATGCTTATATACATATATGTAATATGCGGTAAAAAAAAATATTGAATTTGTAATCTATTAAAAACAAAAACTCTATAGCTTAGAATCAAGTTTTAAAATTCCAATCGTAGTTGTTACATGTATGAAAGTTACAATACTAATCTAGTCTTTATTTAGAATGTCTGACATAAAAACAGCAGTTTAGAAGGTAGATGTAATGCTATAATAAGTATTACACATCAATATTTCGTAACAGTTACGTTTAAGCGAGGTAATTTGTGGACCGTGTCCATTATTCGCCAAATGAAAATTTTAATGTAGTTGCGTTTCAAATGTGTATATGCTTTTTAAGAATCTTCAGAGTATTAATAGATCGATCGATCACAGTTATTGCTATTGTGCGTGCATTACTATGTATGTATCATACGTTGTTATGTGGATCGATGATCTTAGAGAAAATAACTGATCAGTATTGACTTGACTCTGTTCTTATCAGAGTAAATCGTGTGAAAGGTTTAATATAACATTTAAGGGTATGAATTAAAATAAAGAATATAAAAAAACTGAAGGAGCTGTCAGGATGCTTTGGACTAGCTGAATGAGTCTGTAGTGGGACGAAGGTTGGTATAAAATGAATTATATTATGACTATTTAAAGATTCCGGCCTGTGTTATAATTAAGCGTGTTATATTATGGTTACGTAAATCTAATTTTCGGCCAATTAACTAACAATTGCATATCCAATGTGTAGTTTTCGGTAATTATTGTATTAATAACGAAACTTGATTACTGCGCTGTTAATGTAGAAAATTATGAGTTTTTTCGGCAGACATTTAATATGACTAGACAATTGTATTTTTGTTATGTTATGTAAATGTTGAAAACAGATAACTTAATTATTAAATCACGTAATTAAAAAATCTAGATATATATTTAAAACTCATTAGTATACATTTTTTAACAATTGTATAGTTTGTCATTACAACTGTTGTTATGTATAATTTCAGGCAATTTTTTCCAAAAATCTCTTAAAGATTTTCTATTTTTTTGTTTTAATACAATGGCAAGAAAAATACTTATCTTCCACAGAGCGCAACGGTCAAGAAAGGTCAAGTATGCTAAATTATGTTAATGATCAAACGTTTTTAGAGATTCCGGGAAAATAATTGTATTGTAGTTCACTTCTATCATAACTATGTTTATCAAAAGTATAAGTTACTATAAAATGTATTATGGTATAGAAAAAGAATCATTACTTTTTATATTTATTATGTACTGTGAGTTAAGTGAAATATTGGGAATAGATAGATATTGTTTATTTCACTTATGATAAAAAGTTATAGTTAGACTGTCACGTTTGTCCTCGTTTCCAACCGACATTAACATAAATATTTATTAATATCTACATACTAGTATTAGCAAAGTATGTAATTGCATTTAATATTATTAAATACTAAATATATATGACCAAGTAATCCCTACTATCTTTGGCGTTTCCGTGTCAATAGGTACTTACTAGGATATTAGCCACATTGTGTAAATCGTGTTTCTAATCTACTATGTTATATTAATTTGTTTTTATAATATGTTTAATAAAGATATTCGTTATATTTTGAAAGACTATTATTGTTTTTATTACAGTTAGAAGACATATTGGAATACATTCTACTGAAGATTGAATTATTGTGTAATTTTTTTACGCAGTAAATTATAGTAACATCAACAAGGGATTTAATTACTTGTTAACTAGATTATAAGCATAAAATTAACACTTGCGTGATTACATAGAGCAACTTGATTAACGGCGCGCCGGTTTAAAAGAGAAACACGTTATTTTGGTTGGCTTGGCTTGCGTGAGCGTTTAACTTTTTGTTTTGTATTGACTTATTATGTTTGAATGTTCTGGAAAACTGAGTAAACATATTAGCCACAGTGTATAAAAAAGAAAACTTCCTCATTACGATATTGTCAGCTATGAACATAAAATTGTAAGGTTTTAGTTAAATAGTAATTTATGTAATTTCATCACTTTAACAGCAGCTTCGTCCAATCTTTTACTAGGATGCAAATGAAACTAAGTTAGTGTGTTGTTTTAATATTATATACTATGCAATAAATTTTGATTTTATTTTTACATGTATCATAATATAAGCGTGCAAAGTTGGGGTAAGTCAGTCATTATAAATATTAATAAAAAGTACCTTTTAAGGAATTGTTTAAGCATTCTTGTTATTATGTGAACAAGTTATAATTACGATTAAAAACAAGCACCGATCAACATTATAACAATTAACTCAATGCAAAAACTTCAATTAAGCCAATATAAAGTGATTTATTGTGTTAAAACGATCGGGTAAACGAGCAAGAAAAAGCGTGAAATATTTCGATACACAGAGCACTTTAATGTTATGCATGAAACGCATACTATATTAAGATGAGTCACTTAATCCAATCTTTGAAGCGTGAATTATACCGTGGGTGGCTCTATTGTTCAAGATAACATAGCACGTGATCATTGATCATTATTCTATTTATTTGGTACTTGGGCCACGACACGTTCTTTAATAGATTAAATATTCAGACAGATTATATTTTTAAGATTAACTAGATTGTTGATAATAATGGAAATCTAATCATTAATATTAAATTAAGTAGCTTTTGAGAGAAAATTAGTAACGCGTGGAGTATGGTCAGGCTAAAAGTCTTCTTGTAGCACCTGTTTGTCGATGTTATTTATAGTTTTTTATAAATTTTGTTTGTATTATACACTTATTTCTGTATTAGAAAGTTCCAGACATACGCATAGAGATGAATAGGTATAAAATAACACATCTAGGTATATATGTATATCTCAGCGATTTCACACTTTAAGTGTAGGAAAAAAAATGTAGTATATAAATCGATATACTTACGCAATAATAATTAGAAATATAAGTGGTTAGATATTGCCTAACATAATCTTGCTTGAACATCATTCAGCACGAAATTTTGCGTAAGAATTTGCATATATTTACTGCAATTTATATTACGTAGTAATGTGGTGAGTGTGCTCTTTAAACGAAATCACTAAAGAAATAAACACCTGCATGCAAGGAGAAAGTACTAATGGTTATATAAATGGTTTGGTAGCATTTGGATTTAGGCTTTAGGAGATGAAGATTCCGATATATGTAGTGCATTTTAGTTCAGAATATATTCAAAGGAACTTTTTCGCGTACATACTATTTTTTTAAATTAAATGTCAGAAATAAATTAACTAACTTATACTGAGCAGACTTCGAATATCCTCGCACCAAAAGAAAGCCTCATGTTTACTTTGACTGAATGTAAATTCGAAATTTAAATTAAAATAACTATTTCTTGGAAAACAAAAAAAAAACGCTTGATGTTTTTTATGTTTTCGTAAGTAAGTCAATACAGCGGAGAAAAGCTGCTTTTATGAATACTTTAAGCCTTCGTACGCTGTCTTAACTATCAGGATACGAACTAGACGTAAAAGTTTTTATTATGTCATTCGAACTAAGTCAAAGAACTGTAAAGAACTTCATGGTTCTATGTTTTATCGCCTTATTTGTAATACGCCTTTATTAGGTCGAGTCGGCCGAGGAGAGTATGAAACCGAGGGACAGAAACATTTCTGTTTTATTATTACTTAGTATTTATTTTAACTTAGGTATTTAATATAGATGTATTTGTAAATGTAATGTATTGTTTGGAGTTTAGTAGTCGATTATTTCTTTTTTAATAATTACTTTACATACATGACGAATTTAAAAAATCTAAATGCTTGCTGTAATGCGTGCTAGAGAAAGAGAGAAAAATAGTTTATGAATTTTGCATATCATTTGTAATACAGTAACTGGAAAATACAAAAAAAAATGGGTTTATGGGCATATAAAACCGTAAATAGTTGGTACGGTAAAGTACATAATGAATCTTATGCAATTGCTGACAACCCATATCCCGTAAAGTGTAACTTTGTCATAATTGTTCGTGATACGAAAGCAATTTGGCTTATCTGACTACGCACCCAGAAAGTCTAACGGGATGGACAATTCTTCGCTGAGATTATCATTGAATGCAGTTATGCAAGCGTCTTTTTATATTTTTATTATTTAGATGCAATCACCTAGTTTTGAATCTGTCTAGGCGGAAGTAGGTGTATGTATTTTGAATCAATAATATCTCAGAATCTGTCCAGTTGTTTTCGCACCCAATTTTTTTCCTCTTACATTTTACATGAAGGTATACATATTTTGTTGTAAGTTGGCAAAGGTACGTGTAACCTCGTCGTGTAGCGGTCTGGTAGAACATGAGGTTTTAGTTGATAAGAGACCGATATAACCAGAAAGTATGCAGGGCACCACGTAAGAAAAAGAAGTATAGTTATAGCTTTACATGAACTATTTAATTCTACACATCTCGTATTGTTGTTTTAAAATACTCGCACAACATAAACAGCTTAGCAGTTCTGAAGATAAGTACGTACTAAGTAGTTAGATCGACTGAATTATCAGGCTGACTGCACGGATTATCCGCTTAGTACTGCAGGCACGTAGTACCGACCATTACTGACACCACGACTAAAATTTACATACTTTGAATATATAACTGGCCTAGATACTTCTTTGAAAATGATATATCTTTTAAATGTACATTTTAAAAAACGCAAATGGTAATACGAGATATAACTTTGTTTTGTCTAGAGAAAGAACTTTACAATTTACAAAATGTTTTTACATATACATACCTACTACATAGCCATTGAATGTAAAAATAGTCGTACGAATAATTTTAATACTGTATCTTCAAAGCCACCGAAAAATATTATAAACATTTATTAAACGTCCTAACAGTAAATTATCACATTAATAGTACATCGTCTTAATATATTCATATTCAAACGATTCTTATTATACAGGCGCGGCTAATTGAATAACAGGATCTGATCGTCAGCTATCATGGCACGTTTTATGGAGGTCTATGGACGCATTTCCTTTCTACAAGCCATTTATGTCAAACGTTATGCCCACAATTTCCTATCTTAAAGCATACTCAATAATAATTAATTAAGATAATAATTATTAAGTTAATGTGAAAGCTGGTCTTGTTTGTTCCGCTCTCATGGCGTACCCATTGGACTGTTTTAAATGAAATTTTACTAGAAACTTGCGTGCATACCAAGGACTATTACAGCTGCGTAACGGTAAGTAAGTGGATTAGATGTTTTGAACAAAAAATATGCAGCTAATCTCTCGCGAGGGTTTAGTTCGTTAGTTTTCAGTAAGGGAGAGGTACCTTAAGAGACTAACGGTAAAGCGTTTAGCACATTCGTGACGGAGGCTTCTAACGCTAACAAATTATCCTAATAAGTGTACGTATTTCAAATACTTTTTACAGTTACTAGTGACTTAATGTGTCTCGTACTGTAACTGTCTCCTAATAGTATCATAAGGAAACTTATTATCACTATCCAATGAAAATATAGATTAATAATTACATTATGTTTTGATTTTTTTATAATCTTGTTCTAAACTTTGTAATTTAGTAAGTCAATTATAATAATTGCTACATGTACTTATTAGAATGTAAAATGCATCGATTATAATAAATGTATTTCCTAGTTGCATAGTTTTTGAATTTTATACGTATGTATAACCTTGGCCGCTAAATTATGCAACCTTATTAATTTGAAGGCAAACAAATGTTTCTATGTGTGCTAGTACTGAATACTGATTATGATATATTGTTTGTATTTTGGATTAAAAAAACTCATTACCCATCTATGAAATAGCAAGAAAATTGTATTGAAAGTTACTATAATTTTATTTTTTTATTTTGTTTGTTTCAGTAATAATGGCCAATGATTATGCGTATAACTTATTACGTTACTAAATTATTAAATCTTAATAAAATTCAATTGCCTTTACTATTAGTATTGTTGATAAAATATTTATTAATATTTTGTATTATATAATATTGCATAATGGTCGAACTATATAATAATAATATCTATAATTTTAAATCAAAACATGAATCAACAGCGTGTTATAATGTATGTATTCCGTTAAACCAAAGCTGAAGTTTGTACGAAAATATAATTAATTTTCCATTTGCGTTTTCTAAGTGGATTTCCTTGCACGTTTCCGTAATGTTGTAATCGCGTATGTTATCGATACCTGTTGCGTTCAAACATATCGTGTTAAGATATACTCATCCTTTCAAACAAGTCTTTTAGAATTGTATATTTTTGTAAATGTAACACAGATGTTTTAGAAAGAAAATGACGAAGAAATAAACTGTATGAGAGTTACGAAATGAGAAATTGATCTTCATTCAAAATGAAATGAGACTATTTTGAGTAGTATTGTAATTTTGTTGTAGATTGAAGCATGTTCCAAATTCAATAAAATTGTTTGAATTTTTTACAGAGCACCTTTACAAATGTATTGCTTTTGGATTTAATACTGACGCAACGTAATTTAAATACTAATTACTATGGTATATTAGCACCGCCATAGTGACATCTAATGGCCATGGCGTCACGTCCGCGGCTCGGTGACAACTTTTTCGCTTTCTCGGCCTTAAACATTCTACTTACAGCCATCGATACTTATGTAATGTTGCTTGATACTTATATGACGTAGTGTTTTTTCTTTTAAAGTTTCATTCTTTAGAGTATTTCTCATGTTGCATTTTGCCTTACTTCACGAATCAACATAACAAATGATTATATTGGATCTTTGTAGTCAAATATATCTTTATTTAAAAAGGATACATTACTATATTATGAGACTTGAGGTAGCATGGTATTGCAAGATATCCACCGGTTTGGAAAGCTTCTACTTCTAGTTTCTACAAAAAAGAACTCTGATTGCTCATTTAAAATGAAAAGCAAATACAAACAGTAATTAGTGTACATGGCAACATCAACCATCACAATATTTAAACATAAAAATTGTAGTACTTCTCCATGGCTACGATTTTCGTTGGGCTTTACAAAGATCCATTATAAAAATTTCTAGTATAAAATTTGAATTTAAATGACTAAGAACAACTCGTTAGACCACTTCAAGAAATTAGATACACGCGACCACTTTAGTTAAAAACCTTCTAAAGGTAAAACAATTTATTAGAAAACACTGTTTCGGCGGACCTTTTAAAGTCTAGTAAAGTATCACAGTTCTCGCTTGTACCGTATTTTAACTGGCGTTGTAAATTGCTAACATGTATGAAGTAGTTTTCTCACGGCAAACGTTTTATGTTTCGAAAAAAGCGCTCGCGTCGTTAACCGGTAGCTGGATAGCCAAAAAAAGATGAACCGGCCTTGATTTTGCATTTTATCTGATGCTATCTTTGTAAACGTTTCACATGTTGTTGACGAGAGATGCCATTAAGATACTAACTATTTTTATTAACATATATACCACGGTACAAACTAATTAAACATTACTCGACTCATGATACTAAATAAATTTTGTACTCATGTTTAAATTAACACAATTTGTATAAATATGTTAGTAGCTGTGAATAAATTATATTTTCTGTAATTATGGTGCGTAAGGCTAGTAGAAAAACAATCTTGTTCAATTGGAGAGAAAACGGGGCGCAAATTTCAGTAATTGTAATTATTGATTGGATTCGTCAAGCAATTTATTGCCAACTATTGTTTAACGGTTAAAATGCAACTTTGATTTACCCTTGGCATACTTGGTCCAAATTGTATAATTTTTTATTCGAAAATATGAATTTTCTTCTAGAAATTTAAGCGTTATTCTTTGTACCTGTTAATAGAAACAGCGTATGTTTCGAACTCATTTAAAGGCGTAACGAAAGAAATAAGTAAATTTGTTTTCAAGTCACGCCGTGTTCGGGCTATGGCGTTTTAAAATGTATTCTGTTGGCTTTTAACGAACCATGCTCTCCTTATGAATAGTGTTACACCATGTAATGAGAATCTTTAAGTGGTTAGCGTGAAAATTTTGTTAAATAGACAAATATTCGACGTGAAAGTAAAGTTGATTTTATTTTAAAGTTTTGCGGTTTTTAGTTCTGTGGTCAGTAAATTTATAAATATTTGTATAAAACGATTGCTGTATTTAGTACCTCCTTGGCTAGTTTGGTAAACCGTTATTGTAAACCTATAGGAATATTTAGTAATCGTCACTATTTTATTTGCATACACATTATCACATATCTCTTCAGTTAAATATATTCTTATATCTACTGATTATGAGCTACGCAAGTTTACTGATGTTTTAAATGAACAAAAACAATCTGAATTTCAATGACTTAGTACCTACTTCATAAACCGTTTTTTACAATGTATTCAGGTGGAAAACCGACAAAATCACCCGGCTCGCTGTAAGCCACAAATCTGTGGTCGTATCGTTACTGAAAACAACCACAAACAGATTCGCATAGGCCTCAATTCCGTTTGTTTTCTAAACACCTATTATCTACATTGTTATATTATGTTTGTTATTGCATAAAAGAATAATAAAATATTAAATATGCAGGGATCAGTTCATCAATTATTATTGATACATTGCTGTCCCAAAAGTTTAACATAAATATCGTAATTTATTTTTATTATAATATTATTATAATTTTTCACATTCTTAGGTTTTACTTAATCTAAGATGGTTAAGTTCTTAATATAATACGTTGTTACTGCGATACATTCATTTATAGGTTAGTTAAAACTCGTAAACTTACTTAATTTATTCAAACGTAAATCTGAATATAAAACTAGACCAACATTTCGTCTTCGCTATCTTCAATAAAAACTAAGTAAGAGTGATCGGTATAGAATGAGTTCATAAAAAAAGTTAGTAACAAAAAATACGTGTCGAATCGACCTTCTGCCAGTTTTTCCTCTTTTGTTTTTGTTTTCCCGAGTATGTTGGTAGTACTTATTTATTCAATGAATTATATATAACTGCGATGTTAACATTGTACTTGAATTAGTTTATATTCTATACAATATAATATATGTAATAGTATAAGTTGCATATCGCCGTCAGATTTACCTAAATGTTTTTTTTCTCTTTATAATGGGTTGCCTGGAAGAGATCACTTGTTAGTGATAAGGCCGCCTGTTATAAATGTTGTATCCAATGAAATGTCAATGTTGTATATTGTAACTAAGAGTGAATAAATAAATAATAAATAAATAAATACCTATAGATCATAGAGGCAACATAGTTAAGAAAGTAAAAACTGCATACGACCGGATCTCCTCAATTTACATATTTTGGTTATATAATAAGCACAAAATGCAGCGAATAGGTTTCTAAGGCTGAAGGCTTATGAGTGGAAGCAGGAAATAGAAACGTGTTAATCTTGTAGTTATGTAACATACGTCTTAGGCAGTGAAGTCTATGGTTTAACAAAATAATGTACCTATGGTTTTTCTTTTACAAACGAAACAAATTTACCACAATTTTTATAAGAAAGAACCTACTTATGTACGAATATATTCCTCTTATAAATCAAAAGAACAAGCTTCATCAAAGCATTTTAATCTTAGTTAGGTATTGCGAGGCCCAAAAGTGACATCACATAAGGACGTCATGGTTATAATTGTTCTTACAATGTGTCCACACATACGATGCAAAAACTTTAGAAGTATTTTAAAACACGTCTGATATTCGTATTGTTGTTGTTTTGATAATCTTTTATATTTATGATTGTAAAATTTATTTAAGAAAATGCTTTAAACGGTTTTACAATACCATTTTAGTTTTAAAGCTCCTGTCATTATAAGTTAGATAAGTCGTGTATGTCAAGTTTACATATAAAATTAGTAGATCTGAATCAAGTTAATATTAGTTTTAACTTAGTTTTTAACTATCGTCGTAACTATTGTCGTGCTTAAATATGCAGCGCAAAGCAAGACGTAAAATAACAGCTGGTAATGAAATAAAAATTAATAAATCATTCGACCAAGCGGCGTTGACAAAGAAAGCAGTTTGTAATAAAATGCGCAGTCAACTTTTCCTCACATATCGGGTTGCGGTATCTAATTCGTATTTCGTGATAGATAACTAACATTCACTGAGTTTATTCGTTCCGCATAACTTAATTGGAAACCGTTCGCGTATCCACTACTACTAAAGTATATAACGTGAACAAGTTATGTCTGTCTGGAAACGGTAGAAAGCTGAAGCAATTTAGATCATTTTATTCCTGGTTGCCTACTTTTGTTAGTGAATACAGTAATACCCCGACTTACGCTACCTCGACTTACACGAATTCGGAGTTACGCGATTTAATTTTCTACATTAAAATAACTTTGGATTGCGTTTATACACTCTATTAATAAAGATTGTCATATTATCTAGAATTAGATACTAATAATTTCCTAAATTATTGTTTTATTTAGTCTCCAGTCCCAATTAAACATACTTTGTACATGTGTCTTTATATGCAAAATTGTACCCCGACTTACGCGAATTCGACTTACGCGGAGAGCGCTCAGTCCCACCCATCGCGTAAGTCCGGGGTATTACTATACTTTACAATGGTCGAAGATCGAAGGAAAGTTCCCAGACAATTATTTTGTTTTATAGCTATTTCTGTTTCTGTAAAATGATCTAATAAATTTACAATATGGATCCTATGTACATACAAACGATTCAGATTTCTACAGTATTCATAAATATTTTCTAGCATCGTATGTTTAACATTACTTACAGGCAATTTAAAACTGTTCTAACCATTTCTATGAACAAACATAAAATGTGGGTTATCCAAATTCACAATGTAGCTCCCAACGCGATACGCACACAATTTTCACGTCATACTTAGAGGTTCATACGACATCCGTAACATCCCTCATTTTACGGATATGAATCGGATATTTATCCGGATTGAATAAATGAAATACAAAAACGTGGTAGTTTAATGGTTTTGGATTTCATTTCTTTCAAATTATCCGACTAATTTAGATAGTGGTTAGATATATAAACTTGAAACATTAAGATAATTTGTGTTCATACCGTCACGAGCTGTATAGTTTATACATTATAAATTTTATTAGAAACTAGCTGGTAACAATCTTTAGTTGCATTTAGTTGTTTACCATAAAAAGAACTATGAAATCCGGTATCATAACAAGTAAAGTGTACACAAAAGACAATAAAAGAAAAGATTAGGCCTTACGCTTTCATCTTGGTTTCGGATATTTATTTCGGATATCCGTTAGTTTCGGAGCCAACATTTACCAGATGCGTGTAGCATAATAGCATCACTCAAGTGTGTATGTGTGTGCCGATCGTCCGAGAAATCGCTGCGTAAACAGATTTAATGCCATGCAAATCTTTTGGAATGTGGATATGTAGACGATGTTTGAATTCGAATACTTCTGCAAAACATTTCGCTTCAAATTTTATTCAAAGGTTTTCAGCAAATGTTCTGTATCGTTTTTTGTATGAGGTAATGTAGAATACTAAAGAATGTTTGTAGAATGGCTCATATCCGAGGCGTAAAAGATGTTCAAATGATAACAATATATAAAACCTATAGGTATTTTATTTTCACGTTACAAATTAGAACCTAAACTAAAAAATGATTTTATTTTTTTCCATTTTGAACATGGTTCTTGAGGTTTTAGGCTAAGTTTTTAAGCGTTCATAAAAACAAAAAAAAACAATATTTTCTGCTATGAAACTAATATCTCTAAATTACAATTGACACAGTTTCTGACCACAGCGATAATCGGTATTCGGCAATAGACGAATTTAATTGTGTTTTGCAATATATTTTTTTGTTTTAGTCCAGTCATCTTAATAAAAGTAATCATTGTTAAAACAATAAATCAAACTGAAACTTATGGTGTTACATTGAAGAGGTTATAATATATTCAACAGTTTTAAAATTGGTACTAATTTAATAACATTAAAATGAGATGATACCCATTCATACTTAAACCTTAAATCTCTACTGCAACAATAAGAGAAGGCTTACAGGCTAAAGCAAAGGTGAAGAAACACCTGTCTGTACAAGATTGAATAATTTAAAAAGTGTGTACCTACCTACTATGCATCTGTTCAATCAAAAACGCACCTGCATTTTTTAAAGTTCAATTAGTAGAAAAATAAAATAATATTACTTCATAAGTTAATGTTTCAACCTCTAATGAAGCGTTTAATTTAAAAATGATTATCAACCATTAAAGTCTGCGCATATGCATGCTATTAAAATAACATTGGAAATCAAAATTCAAAGCCTTATTATTACTTTTTTTAAAATAAAAAAAATGTTAAAAATTAGAACTAAAAATATACCTAATGTAACCAAATAGTTTTGCAGGTTATAAAGAATTTGTATTCATACGTACATATAAAACAATCCAATCAGTGTCCAATAGTAAAGTATCCAAACTCGTAAAATTCACAAAACAGTTTACAATGTTTAGTTATGTTAACACTGGCTAGAAAAAATATTTTTAAATTTGGAACTTTATTCGAAGAGTGCGCGTCGATTTTTACGATAGCCGGCGTCCGGACTAACGTAAGTATACTTTCGAACTGAAGTGTATATTCTTCAAAGCACGCCGGAGCGACGAACATCGTCTGCCTTGTCAGGAATGCTGTACTGCAACCTCAGCTATATTATTCTCTATAACATATGGATAAACTGGATACTGGAATACTAAACATAAAAAAGAGACTTGTCCGTTAATATCCGCATCTTTAAGATACCTGCGCTTTCCTTATTTGAAGTAAAAATAAATCTGGTCACTAATTTACAGCTAATAAGTTATGATAAATATTAAATTATTATTTTTAATATATTATATTTCCTCAAAGTGTAATGGATAATAAATGAATTCATTTCGTTTAAATATGAAAATGGCGAGGTTTACGACTAACTTTTCCGACATTCATATTACTGAAATTAAATTGCATCAGGTTGTGTCAAACATCAGGTTCATTTAAATAAATTTAGTAACGCAACAAGTTTATTTTGAGTCCATAACAGGATTAATATATTGGAAGCAAGGAACATATATTGTTATAGTTACCTACCATTATTTTATGTCTATGAAGAAAAACTTCTAAATTATAGACATTATCTTTTAAACTTACTTTGTATATCATTACTTCGTTCTAGCTATGATTGGATGAAATTTTTTATATCAATTTTTTTTAATTGAAGTTATCACTAAAGTTATTTAATTAAAGTACCCACACAACGCATAAAGCGTTCTTATTTCATTAATCTCCATATGTAATTTAAATGTGTTAAAATTAGCTAATGTGTTTTTCAATTTAAATAAAGTTATTAAGGTGAGTCACACAATATATTTAATGTTGCGCAGTGCTATTATGCCCAATAGTTTCTATTATTAAAATATCAAGGCAGTTGAAGTCGAATTAATTTCCTTTATATGACTCTTGTAAATTACTTCCTCGAGAAACAACAATTGCATGTTCTAGGACGACAATGTCCAATTTTTTCTTAATATTTAATGTACCTATGTTCATTTAATATTTTAATAAATAATGGAAGTTGAATAAGCCAAATTTTTCGGTGCAAATAAACCCACTAGGTACCCGGTTTTGTCAAAACGGTACGGTGTTATTTTTTTTTATTAGAGAAATCCGAGAACAGTTAGCGCCGTGTCCATGGGCACCTGGGTATTTGACCATAAGTTAATGTTGTACTCTTCTATCGTACAAAACCTTACTACATACCTACAACATGAGGGCTATATAGTCACGAGCGTCGTTAAAGACACTTCCACGACCATATTCCTATCAACACTTCATTTAGCTTTATAATAAATAGAGCTTAATACAAATTTGTACACGTTGTTACTATGAAATTAACAGCGACAATCGACATTGAACTAGAATGGATTCAAAATTAATTATTTGTAAGCACGCAATGACATAAACTTTAAAATTAAAATTGTTTTTTACATACGGTTAAGTGTTATGTTTATGTGAGGTCAACTGTTAGAAAGGCGATATTTTATGTACTGGTAATTTTACTTTTTCTAGGAAACTTTTTAATCTGCTTTCTCAAGAAGTTTTTATTAGAAAAATATTTCCGACACTGTTTCCTACAATGTCACATTTACTTGTGTGTTCTAAAAATGTTCTAATCTAGCTATAAGTACGATTAACCGATAAATTATATTGTTAATACTAAAAATTCAGAGAAATAAAACCGAGCTCAAAAATACAAAACAAATAAGCAAGCAAACCAGAAATATTTATAAAAGTAAATTCCACTGCTTAAGAGATTTGTATAGTATATACCCATTATGCGCCATTTTCTTAATAAGAAGTAAAGTCGAGTCTGCAATAGATATATTCAGCACAGTGTTATAATTTCAGAATACTTGGGAAAAATAGCATCTATTAGCGAGTCGGATTAAAAAACATATTAATTAAAATTAAAACATCGATTATGCTTTTATAATAATAAGTAAGTAGGTACATAACGCTCCCCACAACTTTATCTCCAAATTTGCCATCTCCGTTGCTATACGGAGATATAAAGTACCTATATAAGGTACCTATGTTTTTATCCAGGGATATTTTTTTTAAATTTTCAGACAAATATATTGAGTAGATTTTGCGTAAACGAGTAACAAATATCTTGTCATCTACATTGTCATCGTCACAAACAGATAAGCACTTAGGATAGTAAAATGTATAATATATTTTAAACTCGGTAAATACAAATTTAAACCTAATATATGTACTACATTTAAAGAGTATGCAAACTTTTCAGGGATCGTCTAAACTAAGACACCACAAGCTTTATTTACGTGATCGCAACGCTCTCTATTGAAAGTATGGTAAACTACGATGTGATTAAGCTTTTACGCAGCTACGTTATTATTATTATATGATATTATTATTATAAATACATCACTAAGTTACATAAAAAACTGGGTAAAAGAATGGTTTATATGCAATTGTATTGTATAGTCTTAATTTATTTTATTCCACAAACAAATCAAATTGTAAAAAGTAATTAAATTGGTTCGTTCCAAAATCGGCCGCTAGATGCGCTGGTGCGCGGTTTGTAAGATTCAATATGGCGGCGCCATTCGCTTCTCGAACAGGGCGGGGAGCACAGTCGCCGAATCGACACTATAACATCTACGCGTTATCGTACAACGCTCGTGTTCGTAACTAAAACGCGAGTGTTTCTTTAAAATTACCCCGTGTTTCTGTGTTATTGTGTGCTGTTTGTGTTATGATATGTGCGGAATAGTGATTTTGTGGAATAACGTCAAACTACGGTAACAATGTCTAGCAGTTGACATGTTTATCTGTGTCGTGTGTGAAGATTTTCCCTTCGCGTGAGTGCGCTAGTGTGCGCCTGGCTGTGTGTGTTGCTGTACGCGATCCAATGATGGATTGCATTGCATTTCCATGGACGTATAGGTAAAAATCTTAATTCGTTTAAACTTGCTCCCAATTAACGCAAAAGGAACGCACAGGACTCGTTCCATGCATGCTTCTGTAATCTTTCAGTCACTAA
>JADANM010005719.1:4368319-4407156 GCA_026213755.1 Eurema hecabe
AAATTTGCAAGGCTCTTTGGAAATTTATGAGGTATCATTGAGAAAGTTTTTGTCGTTGATCAAACTGTGGCTTGACGGCTCATAGATTATCTTCCGATATTAATCGCCTTGCGAGTTGAGCAATAATTGTTTTATGCATTTTTATCACCTATTGTTATAGACATCGCTTCGTTTAAATTAACATTTTGTGAATAGGTGTTATTGACGTAGGTGTTAAGGATTCATGAATTTTCAGACATATTTTGGTATTTAAATTAATCTAACATTTTCAACCGATTTAAATTACAGAAACATTTTCTCGGGGGACTGCTGATTTTGAGAGTCTACGTTGCAAAATACAACTGTCTCAGATAAAAAGCTAACCATTTTCATGTAAAAGAGAGTCGATAGAAAAAGTTTGAATGAACTAACACGTTTGAAGCGAATTGGCTTTAAGTTTCAGTTATTCGAAACCGCCGGGCAAATCTCTCTACCTCGTTTGTCACTTGAAAACTGTTTGTCGGACTCCAACTCAAACATTAACTGTATTTTATCGTCGCTTTATTTGCTGACTCACTGCGATTCGATATTGAGTATCTATGTTTTATTGGCCGGAGCGACCGTTTGACAATACTGACCGGTGGTATCAATCATTGAGCTTTGATTGTGACTTCGAATTCGGATGTAAATGTAAACCTGATAGGGATTAACACATTGATTAGATTCATCTATTAAATTTTCTATTTAATGAAAGACCATTTACTTACAGACTCACAAATGTCCTATTAGTAGCGTCACGCTTAAGTTGTACGTTACTTATTCCGGAAATTTACGATTAGATTTAATTATAATATCATATAATAATATTTCCGAAATTAAATATTTTAGATCATCTTCATTGTTACACTCTTGACAATAATGCAGCGAAATCTCAAAACTTACAATTGAGATTCCCGAAAAACTTCGAAAACGCATAGCATTTCCCGGTTCTTTATTACATTGTGAAATTCAAACTCCCGGCAGTCCAATCAAAAGTTATCAACTGCACTTAGAGACTTAAAAAGAACGGAGATCGCAAACCAAGATTTCTTGGAAAAGAATTCAAAATTAATTAACTGTTCATAGCTAAAGAGAAATCGTTGTGGGAAAATCGGCAGATGATCAAAGCAATGTTTATACTTTGTTCGGTTTCGAGCAACGATAGCATTTAGGCGGAAATTAGATAAACAAGCTTAGGATCGGTTTACATTTTAATACTGTATTATTATTGCTGTAGAATTGTACGTGTTCGGGTACAATCCTATTCGTTATTGAAATGAAAATACTTTAAATAGGTTGTTTTGTTGTGTAAGCTGGATTCGTGTTACGCTGCCATTGGGTTTGTTTTACATTTAATCTAAATAAGACTGAATAAATAAGATTAAATGTGCAGTTTCACTCCTTGCAATATAAAGCTTTTTCATCTTGTATCGATAACTGTTTTATTTTATAAGGCTAGTGTGTACCTTTTTATATTGAATAGAACAACTTAACAAGCTCATCGCTTTCCTAAGGTCTAGTTTACTTATTTAATACTGGTTATTTTTTTCAAAATCGCTACAAAGGCTTAGATGTAAAAATGTAACCGGTGTAAGACACGGAGCTATTTTTGCAATTACAATGTTGTACAGATGTAGGTTACCTATACTACTACTACTTATAACTTAGCTAAGACTCAATTTTTACGTATTTATAAATCACTCACAATTTTTATATTAGCAATTAATTGAAACAGCTAATATCTTAACCAAACAAGATTAAGAGCAGGAATACTTATTCATCGATAATATCTGAAAAGCGACGTCGATTTGCCCGGTTATTTATAACATAATAAGAATTTATTTATAGCGCCGTGCAAGACTGAACGCTGATTGCTTAATTATACAGACATCGGAGCGTCTTCATTATAACTATCAATGGATATAGCTTTTTGAATATCGCTCCATTGGATGTCTTTGGTTTAACTGGCCGCTAATAAGACGAGCTCGTAAGTTTAAACTTCGAATGTCAATAAATGATCTCATTATAAACGTTTTGCTGTCGTAATGATTAATCTAGGGCGACTCTGTTTATCTTATTGTGAATGGTGAATCAGTTGTTTTGCGTAAATTTTATCCAGCTGTTATCCAATGATTTTTAATTGAATATAACCAAGAATTAATGCTTCCAATTAACTCCGTCTCATATAATTACAGGGTAGAATATCGTTAATAATAATCATTTGAATACCAAGCGCTAATTACTGCATAGCATTATTTATTATATATTTCGTATAGGTAATAATTAACTGGTGTATTGGGTTAAGTGTCGATTAAACATTGTTTATGGTTTCATCGAATGAATGTTAGGGCTTGCACCAGATTGGATAGATAGCCTGTAGCTAAGATAAGATTTAATACTATTGCCAATAAATTTGAATCTAATACCTACCATGTACCTACATAAGAGATATTTTATATTAATAACTAATCAATAATTAATGTAAGCTTAACGCTTATTTTATATACTCGATCTAAGTAGAATATAGTCATTCATCATTTTCAAGTTTGTAAAATTTTGTTAAAAAGCTAAATTATAATTCGACTCCTTATAGAGATTAATTAAGGCGAAGTAACGATATCATTATAAAATGCATTGTTGTGCATTTATTGTTTTTGTTAAGTCGGGTTTTTCGACCGTTTAGGCGGACACTAGAAATTTATTTGTATCCTAATTTTTATGAATCAAAATTTTCATTATATCGGTCTATATCGTGGGTAAAGTTTTGGTACCAACCAATCTTTACAATTTAATGAATACTTAGATAAAAAAGAAATTTGTATTAAGAATAGAAAAAATGTGCAGTTCTTGAGTTAAAAGAAGTGAAACGAACACATATATAAGGTATACATTTTCAAACGCTTAAATATAAAAAAAACACGTTTTATCCTTTCCCAAAGCTCTTAGGCGTAAAAGCGCATCAGATACAAATTGCATTTCAAATATTAGTAGGAAATACGAATACTGAAGTCCACTAAATGTTAAGCAAACTTAGTCAACGTGTTTAAAAGCAATTATGCGCGTATTAATAAAATTTTATGGACTAAATTAACCTAAGTGAGAGGGATGTGGTTTTCATTATAAGGGTTAATTTCATGTTAGTGGCATAAGTTATGTGTTAAGTGCCTGTTTGGATATAGTCGGTTTCTGAAACGGTAATTGGATTACGACTTAAACTGTCATTTTACACAGCAGTTTCGTGTTGAAACTTCGCTTAGACATTATAAAATTTATTTAAAATATACCTATTTTTATACTGCTTCGGTTTAAAACCGAAGCATCATGAATTTCATACATGTAATTCCTTTAAAATACCAACGAAATTTGTATGTATGTTAATTTATGAAGTTACTAAATTTCGTTTTACTCCTTGGAAATAATTACCATGTTTTAATTAAGTATATATACGTACATATAACGGTACGGCTTGTCGTTTCTTAAATATTAAAGGTGGTGTTACCGAGACAAAAATCCTTTGTAACTAAAGAACTAAGAGAGGCGACTGGCGAGTGACATGATTTCGGCCTGTACACAGTATGTACTCGTAGTAGTGTGATGTCAATTACGTAAGTGCGAAGTCACGGCCGGCGTCCAGTCGATTAGCGATAGCAATGTGGAGCTGGAACGCAATTGTGTCGTGCTATTGACGAAATGCATCGAGCAAACGTCAATTCGCTCCTATGTATCTATACTTTAGTCCAAATAGAAGATTCGATTGTTAGTTTGAATGGAATAGACTCCATAAATACTGCACAGATTTTTATGAAATTCGGAACAATACTGAGTTAGGGGATGAATAAAGATGGCGAATATTTGGTTTATCTTATTGTTGTAATACCTTTGTTATTTACCCGTGTAAAGTCAGGGAAGTTAGTATGATAGTTAGGTATATTTAAGTACACATTATTACACCAAACTCATATAGATACATAATAAGATCTTCCAAACAACTACTACATCTAATGTTTATCGGTATTATTTTACAATCGAGATGACGACAAGAATCCTTGCAATCGAAGCCGCAGCCAATACTTCCTGTTATTCTTTAACAATTTGCCTTCTAAATAAATTAAAGCTTACATTAAAGATAAGTAGGACGACATTAAACATAACCTCGGCGTCCTTGTTTAAGGTAACAAAAATAAACATATTTTAATTAAATAAAGACTAACTTCTTAGACAAGTCAGACACTTCAAGTCTTTTACGTCCCATATGTTGCTCAGTCACTTAAGTACACTTCTATGCTACATAAAACTTTTTACTTTTGAACATATATTTAAGCTACCTTTGGAAGGTATCTTAAGGTTATTATTTAACACATCTTCTAAGAAAAGTATGCGTTATTTTTATCATAAAAAATTGCTGATATATTTTTTTATTTGATTAAATATTCTTAACACAAATGTAAACGCCACAAATCAGTAATGAAATAAAACGGCATTGGTTCCGAGACAATCGGCCTCTAGATAATGGGCTGGTTGAAACAAGGTCGTTACGTCACATTAGCTTACGTCATCTCCAAAGTTTTGACAAGTAGTCATAATAATATATACAATAATTAACCAAAGTTTGAATTTAGTTAAGTTGTGTAGAGTATTGCATCTACCTGAATAAATGTTGCCTAAATAATATTGTATTTATCCCACTAAAAACATAAGTAAGATAAAACCCAGCCAAGTTCAATAATACGCATATTACATATTTGGTTGAGGACATCCCTGAAAATAGTATTGGGATCAAAATTAATAATCTAATTCTACAAGAAATCCCTAATAATCAATAATACAACTCTATTTCTTGTTTTATTATCATCATATGTCTTTGAGGTATTTTTATGTATAACTTTATAAAATTCAATTTATTCTGACGTTTTTAAGTTTGTGAAAAATGATATTATATAGTGTTCAATACGATTGTTAAATAAACAGTGAGTTATATATAATAACATGTAAAGCTAAAGCTATTAAGAAATCTTTAACAATATCCATTATTATATAATATCCATTATTATATAAGTAAGAAGGCCATAAGTACATACTTGTAAAACTGACTAAGTGGCAATTGCGTATGTCATTAACGAAACGAACTTTTATTTCACAAGTCAAAGCCCACTTTAGAAAGGCAATTTATGACCGCCTTGTTGGGTCATAAGTCGATAACTTATCTTTTAGTTTGTTGGAAAACAAGTTAACTTTGATAGTGTTCAGGATTACAAAGTACCACGATGTTTCGTATCGAAACTTGTGCATAGTTACTAACAAGATTTTGCGATAAACCGAAAGATGTGTGAGGTAAGAGTTTACTTATACTCATGTTTAAACAAACGACTACAAAAATAATATATACATTCAACATATCAAAACATTTCACACAAATTCTTTATTATATTATATAATAATAAGGACAATTCCTAACACCAATGTGTTCCCTACATATTTGAAAATTACTAAAGATTATCTGAGTTATTAAAAGTGTGTAGTTTTTAAACTGCTTATATATTTTGTTTTCTACGTAATTTTGTTTGTCTACGTAAACTAATTTTGATAACGGTAATACCCATTAACAGATAACAGAACAGCGCCTTTGCTTTATACATTAAATTCGAAATGGTCAATTGGCCAATGACAATATCACCCGTATTCATCATTCAGCAGATTCATCATTTCCATACAAAATGTTCACTCTCATACGGTAGATTCGTATTTAACAAAAAATGTAGCTCCGATTAATGAGCCACTTCTGCTATGCGTTCATTTTTTTACAACACAAGAATGAACAGTCGTCAAAATGCCAAACAGCTTAAAAAGGCAATTTAGTACAAAAGCACGAGTAAGTACGTGTTTGTATTAAATGCAGTTTGCAACATAGTGTGGGTCCGGCAATTAAGTGTATAACGGCGGGCGACCGCGAGAATAAGCCGGCCAATTTGCGGCGATACACTACATCGACAAACCATTCAATGTCAGGGAAATAAAATTTTAGAAGCACTATTATTATAAGTCTGCGACCAAGGCCAGCTTTAAAGAGTCACCACTTTTAAGAGTTGGTTCTATCAAATGACAACAAAACGGAACGAGATTAAGTTTTATCCGTATAATGATTAATATCGAATATCATAAAACACTGCGTGTGGTTTTATTTTAGTATCAACGGTCGCATTAAAGATTAAACTTATATAAATTATAATACATTAATAAGAAATATTTCATATCTCTACTATGTTGATTATATCTTGTAGTATTTTTAACAAGTAATTATTATACTATTGAATGTATTATATTATATCTAGTAATTACTTTATTTTATCATTTTCAAAGTGATTATAAGTTTATATATGATACGATTAAATACATGTACAGCTTAGCCACTTATTTCAAGTAACCTTAATTTATTTAATATCAATTAAAATCCATTACGTATACCCAATTCAAACACAACTATAATCCTTTGGAAATGTAGGTACTATATGCGCCACCGCACATTCTAGTCAATATCATAACACTTAGCACATTCGCCTCAGTAAGGAAAAACTCGCTAATTAAACTGTGCCAACGGAACAGCATGCAATTAGCATAAAGATGTCTCTCCCTGATACACAATTACCGCTCGAACGAAATCTCGAATGAATTTTTAAAGTAAACAAATGAGATCGCTTTAACGCTGCTTGAGCGTTTATTAAGTGCAAATTGTTTATTGCTTTTTTATTATTTTTATCGTAAAAAAATAACTTTTTTGCTTTCCAACAAAGCCTGATTCTTTATAGTCTATTTGATTCTATGTAATTTAACCTGATCAAAAATTCAAAAATCCTGACAAATATTGATACTCGTATAATGAACCTGCGTAATTAACTATTCAAACTTTAACTCTAAAAGTCTACATACCAAATGTACACGTATCGCCTTCCGATTTAGTCGCAAACCAGTTTTCGATTTCCGCTCTTTTCGCGCAGCGTAACGTAGGTCCAAATAAAAAAATCTCAAATCGTATTACAGACGTAAATAAAGCGAGCGTGTCACTTAATTTTACTTCCCGCCACATTTTCTATTGTATATTGTCTTGAGTTGTACAATATTATAGCTCGTTTTCCGCCGTTCCAACAAATGTGTGCATTTTCCGGGACTTTTCTTTGTTTAGATATTATATTATATCGTTTGAACGAGAATAAGTTACAGAATTTTGTAGCCATTGAATAGCTTTGTGGTTAACACTTGTATGGCTTACGTGATCAATATCAGGTTTTGTGGATATGTTTTACGGTGTTGTGTTCTGTTTTATGGTGTAATTGTCGTTATTCTCGTACACAATGCATGCCTTGTATTACTTGTATGGTGTTTAAATGGTTTTAATACTTGCGTCATTCTCAGTACCGCGGTTGCATTATTTCAGAGTTCAACAAAGATGTTCCAATTTTCCACGACAAGGAATTGTTAACGGAATTTAAAAGTACATACCTACATTATATATAATAATTTTTGTCTGGTTCTGTAATAATATAAAATAATGTAGGTAGCTATATTATTTAAATGCTTATTTAGTTTCAAATTTAAAGTTATAACGGATAAATAGCTTTTAATTTGCCATCCCAAAGTTTTCTTTATGCCCACTGGTTAATAAACGCCATTTTGAACCATTTATTCAATTTACTCCGAAATGTTACAAACAATACTGAAATCTAAACAAAACATTGGAAACTCTGGTTATTGAAGCCGAAGGCCACGTACTTTGTTTCCGTAACTTCGACAATCTTGCGAAACGGATAATGCCTTCTTCATACTGACTTCGAAACAACGATTCGGGTTTACCACAAATTACATCGCTCGGTGTACAAGAAGCATTCACGACACCGAGTGAATATATGCAGCAATATATTCGAAGATTCGATTGAACCGTATCGGTTCGTTCGACTGGTGGCTTCAGTAGAAACTTTGAGGGATGAAGGGGTCGGGTAACAACGTGATAGATAAAGTTTGACGATGTAAAATGTGGCATGTCTTATTATCTTTAGAAAGTACAGCTTTGCCACTTTGATGTTTTGACAAGAGCACTTTGTTCGGGATATTGAAAATGTCTTCTAATGAATTTTATCAGACTGTTGTTTAATGTATGAGTTGTTGAAAGGGTGATAAGTTGGTAGTTTTCAGTGTGCGATTTTGTTCGCTTTTCTCTTAAGTGCGTTGGTATTTTGTTGGGAATTGAGGTTACATTCTTCATAAAAATAAATTGACATTATAAAACGACCATAGAAAAAAGGACGGTTAAGAGTGGTCCAAATACACTATAATCCATATATTTGAGGTAGTGATTATACCTACATTTTGAAAAAAATGTTTATTGCGATAAAGAAGTAAATAGAAGCATAAATTTTGCAAGTCATGTCGAAAGTTGGATTGACTTTAATGCTCACTATTAAACGTGACGTGAGCATAATCCTAGTTCTAACTCGAGTTCACTAACTTGATAGTGAAATTTATTGTTGCTGCTAAATATTTTATACTTGAATTGTGGGCTTATAAATTATTAATTTGTAGTTTTATTTCTTATTAATGAGATATCTAATCATTACTGAACGTCAAAAGCAAAAGGTACTTCTAAAACATAGCATTTTTAACATGTATGTACATAATAAAAGTCGTTTTTTTCTGCTTGCCCCTATGTATTGGTACTTAAATCTTTTAAACTACGCAAACTGATTTTGATGCGTTTTTTTAATAAGTATATTCTTTTCGTCTTTATATTCTACATAATACATACAGGCAAAATTTTAATTTGTACGAAGTCGTGGTTGGTCGCTATTAAAAAATAAATCGGACATAGTTTCAGCAACCTATAGTATAATTACCTACTGTTCTATAGTTGAATAATGCGTGTATTCTAAATATACTACTTTATAAATATGCTACGTTCTATGTAATGAAAATAACCTTCGGCATTTTTTGATAAACTCAAAATGTTAAGATTTTAATCTCTACTATTTAGTAGGTTTTTAACTAAATTAATAAAATACTGTAAGTACTCAAAGTTTAATAATTCATAACCGGTCCTTGGCAGCATTCCATACTCAATTAAATAATCACGTCCGACGTGATTAAAATGTTTATTACATTTTTTGTAAAACCTTTAAGGTCTTTTTTTTAATTTTAATTTATAACTTTAAAGTATAAAGAGCTTTAGCAGTATATATATGTTAATAAAGATAATGTTTGATAAGAAAAAAACTTTTGTTCTATCTATAAAAATATTTAATATGAATCTTAAGTGACACCAATAACTTATAAAAACAACCTATAGCATGACCTTTGGACTGGATATTATAATCTTAAAAAAATAATTAAAGATATTGATACATTATTGTCTCTTTATAAAGACTTCCTTGCCTTTTTTATTTCATACATTTCAACGTGAATAGCCGACAATTTCCTTGAACTAAAGCGGTGAATTTATGAAGAGGAAATTGTCAATCGTCGGTGGAGAATACTTCACACATTCTTAAACATGTAAGGAGAATTTATTTATAGACATTCTGATAGCATTTGATTTTGTTAAAATACATTGTTTTCGGATGAGCAAAAGTTGATTAATTATATTTAATGAATTTGGGTAAATATTAGGTAGACATTTAGTCTCCTATTACATTAACATATTAACGCCGATGCAAGTGGCGGATCTATTTTCATGATGCATGGGACACTATTCAAACTGAGATAAATTAATTTTCAATTAAAAATTTAGCACAAATGTATATCTTTCGAACTGTCGATCTACTTTTACTGCGGTAAACTGGGCCTTATAAGGGTTGCTACTAGTATGGTTATATTAAACTAAATTGCACCGTGACATCGCAAAGCCGAAATGATTGGACAAGGAGTGACAATATTTGAAACACGGTGTCTGCGTTGACACGGAGCGCTTACGGCGATCGAGCGGAAATGACGTCATCACAGAGGGACGCATGCCAGTCGACTCAAATGCACATAATATTATCTGCCCTACTTTGACGCTCTATTTTCAGTTTAATCGCTTAATCTGCGCGAATTCCGAATTGAAGTTTTTTTGAAAAAGTCTTTCTATTATGTTAGTCTTTCTATTAACCGACCACAACTAATAGATATTTATACTCTATGGGGTTCTTTGAAAGCGCAACGATTTACTTATTAAAATAATATTCAATTAAAAACGTAAGGTAATTCAATCATATCAGCTTTATTTATTTGATTGGTATAAATACGTATAAAACCTTATTATAGTAAACGAATCAACAGGTTAGTTTTGCCAAAAATACGTTAAAGTTCACGTAGAAAAATAGAGAAAAAAATACTTAAAATATAATAAAGACAAGTCTTCAATGATAACTAGAAATAAACAGAACGTCCATTTGTTTAAATATTATTTATCTACTATAAATTATTATTTGAAATCGTTTACTGTCTAAAACCTCGCTAATAAATCTTGTTCTAATAGCATTTACACACATAGTGTCAGTCTATGAGTGTAATACAACAAATGAAATGTACACACACCAAGTACTTCGCGTACAAGACTACGCTTGTGTAAACCGTTGTTCAAGCTATGTGGGTGGTATATTTGTGCACACAAATACAGTCTCTATGCACATTATATAGAGACTCAAGTTCTATGAATGATATAGATAAGATTTACGATTGTATAGTCACTTAGCGTCGATCCGCAATAGTTAATGTGCAATCAGCCGATGCGGTTTTTTTTATCCTGTTGTTTTTATCTTGAGCCTACTTTATGTGTTGAATCGGCTTTAACTGGACTTAATGTATGTGCACTTTGCTTTCATTCGCCGTTTGCGGCTGCCGGTTCTTTTAAAATCAATGTAATCACATCTACGGAAGTGATCGGAGAAAACAACACTTTTATTGTCTTTTCTTTTTTAATTTTAGCCTTGACTGTAACGTATGATATTTTATACTTTTTACTTTAAGTGATTTAACTCACTTTAACCAAAATTATAATCATTTTCATATTTTATTGAATTTAGGTATAGGTTAATTAAACCCCTAATCTACAGTAGCTTTTGCTGAAGCGCGAAATTATATTATATTGACGTGCATGTAGTCAATAACTCATAATAAAAGTCACCAATTGTTAATAATGATTGGAGAACATTATAATCGGCGCGACTTGTAATTTTGACACTGATTTCTTTATACGATGCTCATAAATCTTGCACCCCGCTGGGTTTCATTAAAACATGTGCACATTTGGTCGTGGGAGATTCGAATGTGATCTAATTATTTTGGATATTAATACGAATTGAGATCGACACTTAGTATTATTGCTACTGCATGCAAAATAAGTAGCGATGGATTTTAAAATTTCGCCAGCTTCCTTATCCTAAATGTATAATTTAAAGTTATAAGTTTTCATGTTAATCACATTTTTTACTTATTCATATAGATTATAGTGTAGGTATCTAAACATATACATATTATATATGTTCCTTTTTCAAAAAAAATGTTGTAGGTTTTCACTAGGCATGCCTGTTGTTTTAAACCTGGATTAACACGCTAGTAACGCTGGATCTACCTACATGGTATAAATAATTATTAATTACAATAAATTGTCTCGCCTTAATATTTACTTTTCATACTTTTAAATATATTGAAAACTTTGTACAATTAAGGTATGAACAATATTTTATAGTAATATCGTTGTACGTTGATACAAATGAAAATATAATTCATACATAGAATGTAATAGAAAGCATCGCAGTATGAATAGCACTTTGCACGTCAAATAAAGCCTTAACTATTACGCACGCTCGTTTTACAACGCATAAACAATAACATTGTATACAAATGATAATCGTGCTTCATACGCAGACTCTGTATATTATTCGTGACAAATAATAAAGATGTCACTACCACGTCGATAGAGAAATATAACACTTGAACGTGAAACTAAGCAGTTATATGGCTATTCCTTATAGGTTGTTGTTCTTTATTTAAGCTTCAATTTAAGATACGCTCAACGAGGAGTAACATAGTTTTAAAAACACTCTAAATCTAGGAGCAATTTATTAATTCAATTGCATCATAAGACATAATGTCAAACGATAAATTTTAGTTATTGTTATACTAGGTATGTAAATATTTTGTGCTATTATTTATAATAGAAAACATATGTAACACAACAGCTTTAGGTATTTTTCGAATCCATATTTTATGTTATGAAAAAATGGGTGAACAAATACAGTTTTTAATCCGAACTGTTTCCATTGAACTCTTTTTCTTACTATACGTTTAATCTAAAAACATGAATCTCACTCTCGCACTAATCTTATAAATAAAGCCAACTCTTAATAAACGTCGACACCATCGCTACATAAATATCTTAAGTTGAAATGAACAACAATAACAAACCTAAATTTCCACATTGTTCTTAGTAAGAAGCAATCTCGTAACAATTAATAAAGTACGAACTACTTATCCAACTCGGTCCACACTCCACAATACAATAAAGGTTGCCCCTTATAATAGTGACTGCTTGCTTTCAGCTGCGGCCCGTATTATTAGATTAACTTGACAAAAGCCAGTCGACCCGTCGCTTAATTATTACGACTGCACACAAATCATCCTTCTTCATTATCCTTGGCTCCTTTAAGGAACTATTTTCAATAGATATTAAGCCCGGTATTTTAACGATAAATCGAACGATCCGAGGCTTATTGCAGCTTAAGCGAAAAAAAAACTATATGTTCTATTAAGTATATTTATTGTAGTTTTAGTACCTATTCATATGTTTTTCTTTTTGTTACAGAATGTGAACATAATCCAGTCATCAATGAAGGAAGTTCACATGACTTCAGTGGACAATGCGGTCACAAACCTCAAAACCTTTAGTTAAGAAGGGAGCATTAAACAAAACACCTATTAAAATCAAGCCTGTCAAGAAGAGGGCCAAAAAGAAAGTCGTCTCACCAAAAAAAGTAAAAGCATTACAGAAATCTGTTAAAGTCCAAAAAAAGAACCAAGATGATGTTTCTGGAAATCGAAACTCTGATGAGCAATCATCCGATGAAAATATTACAACATTGTCTGAAAATCCCAAAAGTGGACCATCAAAACCCAGTAATACCAAAAACGAGGCTGTTTCGAAAAAAACCAAGAAAGACGTCAAAGAAAAGAAAGACACCAATACCGCTAAAGGGCTTACAAAGAAAATTGTTACAAAAAAGACAGCTAGTGTAGGGAAGAAAAATAAACCTAACCCGAAATCAAAAAAGGCAGTTAAAGATGGCAATGTTGCGCAAAGTAAGAACTCTCTTGAGGAAAATAAAAAAGGAGGAAAACCATGTAAAGTTAAAGTTTCTGCAAAGAAATCTAATAGCACCAACAAAACAACAAAAGATAGTCCTGATAAAACCTCGGACAAAAATGCAACAGATGGAAATATTAACAAAGAAAATTCTGCTGACGAAATAGACAAAGACAAAGAAAAAACTGAAGAGGAGAATTCTAACCAAAAACTAGATCCGAGAATTTCCGGAGAAACATTAGGTATGGTCGCAAAATCAGAAGGAACAGGAAATCCTATAAATACTAAAAATGAAGTTACTAGTCCCAAATCTACTTCCGTTAGTGTTTCACCAAAAACCCCAAAATCAGATGTAGAAAGGCCTCCTAAATTTTTTACATCTAGTAGATCACCAAGGACAGTAGACATTGATATAAAATGCTGTAAAAATTCAAAAGGGTTGTTTCCTCTTAAATGTGAAACTAAAACGGACGATAATAAAGATAAAACATCATCTAATACTTTTGTTGCTCAGGGACCTGAAATTGATGTATACACATTTACAGAGAAAGTTGATTCTCCAAAAAGTATTTTGTCGGATTTTAGAAACCCTATCAATAAAAATGTAGGAAGAGTACGACCAATAGCTCGAGTAAAAGGTACAGTTATCGATAAGAAAAATGATTCTGAAAAGAAAAAATACTCACCTCACAGACCAATTGAAGAAGTAGTTAAGCAACTAAAAGCTAGCAAAAAATCTGAAGAAGCACCACAGCCATCGTCTACATTTGATGTAAATAGCGGCAATAATAAAAAAGAAGAGCCTAAACCTATAGTAAGCAAGTCGTATAAAATGGTTGCACGTAAATCTAGTGTAACCGGAAAACCCTTTAGTCCAACTAAATTTCTTGATCAAGATTCACAATCGCCAAAACCTGATCCTGAAAATGTTGATAAGTCTATACCTGCCAAGAAAACATCAAAATGTAAAAAAGTTGCTAAAAAGAATATAATGTCGGATGATGAAATAGATTCCTCAAAATTTGCTTTGAATACTAAAATTAAGCACTACAGCTCATCGGAGGAAAGTGTTAATGAATCTAATGATGACCACGATTCAAAGGAATCCTCTGAATCTGATACTCCTAAAAATAAAAAGGCTAAAAATAAGAGGTACAAAAAAATAACAGATAGTGCAAAGAAAAATACATCAAAAGAGCTGAAAGAACTTTCAAAGGATTCTTTGGTTGATTTAAAAGATACCTCCGCATTAATAGGTAACGAAAAACCAAGCAAGCGACGCTTAAAGCTATTATCAATGTGGAGTGGTCCAAAAAAACATAGAATGGCTTCATTAAATGCATTAGCCAAAGTACATTGCTTATATGAAAATGAAAGCAGAAGTCATGTAGAGTTGGGCCTTATGAAAATGGTAGAAAGGCAACCAGTTCCTGGCACGTCAAAAGCGACAACAACGAAAAAGAAAGAGCCAAAAGTAAAAGAATCTGAGAAACTTGAAAGTACGTCAGAGTCAGAGTACGAAACTAAAAAAGAAAAGGAGAGTTCTGATAGTTCAGATGATAGCCCTCCTCAAAGAAGTTTAAGAGGAGTTCCAGGTATAAGAAGCGCTGGTAAATATTGGGATCCGAAATCGTCTACATCATCCAGTGAAGATAGTGAGCTCGAATCAAAATGTAAAGTAAATGTGGAACGGAAGAAAACTGTAACGAAAACTATTACTCCTGCAAAATCTGATTCTGAAAAGCCTTCACCAAAAATGAAGAAGACGGCGGGCGTACCCATTAAAAAGAAAAGAATCAGAAATGAAATTGTTATGGATCTTAAAGATATGGTTGTACAAAAGCGAATGGCCAGTTTGAATGCTTCAGCTATTTTAGCAGCAAGCTATGAAAAACGCTCTCCAAAATCGAGCAAAGATGAGAGCACTTCGGACTCTTGTAGTGATGAATCTTTTTCTCAGAAGCCAAAAAACGTCAAAGATTCCGGCGTCAAGTCGGAAATAAAAAATGAGGAACCTAAGAAAGAGATTGAAGATCCAGTCTTAGATAGAAAACAAAAACTGGAAGTTATAGTAAACCAAGATACGGATGTCACCATAACAGGTGTTTATTCTACTCACCATCACGAAGGATTTTGCACCGTTTCGGGTATGCAGTATCGCATCTCCTCAACCAGCCATACACAAACTACGGCTACCGCTAACTGTGAAAAGGTGAGTACCTCAATCATAATACATCAGGCAAAACAAGACCCATCCTTTAATTTAATCAATAATCTATTGTTTCCCAAACGTTATTTAGCTAACATTCACAAAAAATATTTCGATTAAAAGCCAACAAATGAAGCTTAACGCTAGCACGTAATAAAGATTATACCGTAGGCATTTTGGATCTCATTAATACCCGGTAATGAAGTAAGTTCGACGTAAACACGCCTCGGGACTTTATCCCGCACATTATCCTTCATCGCTTCACTTAAAGATTTCAACTAAAATTCAACCCTTTGTTGATATTATAAAGATATGTTTTGGTATAACACCCTTAAATAATTAGAGTTGTGAAGATTTGCGCAGAAAGGGAGAAACCCTCACGTTCTTCTTGACAGTAATTGTTTTGTCTAACACGTTTATAATATAAATGCGTGTATTTACGATCGCAAACAATTGGCTAAATATCCTTAATTGGCACTTATTAGGTTGTTTTATTGGAACCAAGTAAACGTAATAAAATATACCTAGGCTTTTTAGTATTTTTACATTAATTAATTATTAATTTAATGTCTTATGGCAGCGTTCAAAGTTTTTATTTATTTAAAAAAAATATGATACATGTTGAATATTTTCTTCTTTGCCTTAAATGTTTTATTTTTGATTGAGGACTCTTAATGCTCATGCTACAAAAAAATAATTCCGGTCTAGTACTTATAGCTCTGAAACTGACGAATACTTACAGCTGGTTAATCTTACCATGTTACAGGAGGGATGTTCCCGAGAAGACGGAGCTCGATACACGCCGCTCTCTGCACTGTCTTCGATGCAACCTCCAGCCGAACATTCCCATCCACATCCACACCCAGGTATATAAGACAACATATATATTTTTCGAGCAATGTGAGAGATATGAGAATAACTAGATGAATTAACTTTTGAAAGATAAATGGATTGTTCTATTTGGTAGTAAGAGGAAACATAAAAGCTTTGAAACAAAAGTAACAAAATGTCTGTAGTTACATAGCAATATCAAATAAACCAGTAAATATTCAATTCCTTTTACGATTTACACATGAAATGTTAACCTTATTAAGTAAGATCTTTTCCGTACTTTTAAATCTGATAGCAGGGGAAGGAATAATGGAAATTATCGGTCGCGCCAGCACTCTTTGTCCAGACAGAGGCATTGTTTGGGGTAACAAATTACGTTTCAGTCGTGTGACGGCTCTGATCTCATTCTCTTTACTTTGATTGTAGAACATTAATAATAAAATATTAGCCTAAAAGCTGTTTTACGTTGCATCTATTAGAAACGGCGACTTCGCTTAAATATTTGCATCAGTTGTGAATCATAAGCTATACCGAGTTCTATCAGCTGTAAATTTTTTAACGTAAATAAAATATAATATTTAAATATAATATCCTATATATGATATCATTTTTAAAATTAATCATTTACTAAACAGCTTGTAATGTGGTTTAAGCGGAAGAAAAAGGCATATATGTATTAAAATCTTATACCTATAATGTTCTTTTCATCGCACGAGTGTGGAGATCGATAATTTTGTAAAGCCAATATCAAACAGTAATAGTGCTGATCTGTAGTCTGGGAGCGCGGTAAGATAAGTGCACTCTTTAATAACTGAGGGCTGAGGGACAATGTTGGCAGTGCGCCACCGAGACGCGCTATATCTTTACACTTTAGTTGGCGTGATTTTGTTTATAAAGGCCTTAGTAATTAACGTAACACTTTTTACTTAGAAAAGACTAGAACATTTTGACTGAGTCCCACTGTTATGTAAATAAAATGAAAAACACTTTATTGACTAACACTACTACAAAATATCGAATACAATTTAGCCCATTGGCAGCCTTATCTCTAGGAAGCGATATCTTCCTGGCAACCAAAACCAGGCAATAAGAAAAAGTTGTACTTTCCAAGTTACATTTAATTTCGATTTCATAATTATGATTAATTGTATCTGAAATTTGTATTGAATTGCGCCGTCTCGCGCCGGGGCGGTACCATTCTCCCATAGGAAACCAGCCTCAAGCACTGCTATCACTTTTCTTCCTTCCCTCGGTACTATCCTTTATTCCTTTTCCATTATAATCGGTTCACCAAGTCCAAGATTTCCTCGTATTACACACAAAATTCACCTCTCATACAGTTTACATACTCTGTACTAAGCGACGTATAAAACATTCACTGTAATGTATTTTAAACTGTAAAATACATAGTAAAATAGCGTTTCAACTTTTATAAAATTTCTCGGAAGCAAATAATACCCGAGTTAATCCAATTACCAAAAGCTTTTCGCGGGAAATTTTATATCTATTGACAAACGCTCCATGGTGTTTCCCGGATAAGCTATTGAATTTATTAAAGCGGCACTGAATTAATTTGAAAAGTCGCACCTGATGTATAATTAAGTTGCGTTTCCATTTCGTCTACCGAAATTTATTATAAATTCAGTAGTTTTGCAATGCACATTTCCTTTTTGTTAAATGTACGTTCACGTGACTTTTGCACATTTGGGTTCACTTGTCCGTTCACTCATCATTATTTTCAAATATATAACTGATAATATGAAATTATGAGAAAGATCCACAATAATACATAGAACAGTAAAATGTATGGATAAAAAAAATGTGAAATACAAGCTTTTATTACGATTTAATAGATAAAATTGTTCCACCAAGAATGCTTTTATTCAGTTAACGTGAAAAGAAAAGAATAGCGCATCTTAAAGAAAGATTGTTTTCTCCGAGCACTTAGAATAAAACGAGTGTTTATCCGATAAGACGGCGCGGCGGCTATCAACTAACCGAAACGCCTTCAATTTGCAACAACATTTAATTTCCGCGGCTAAACGGAACTCACTCCATTGCTCGTTCATTATCATTAGCGAGCAGCGACTAAGTAGCGAGCAGCGTGCCCTATTTGTTATCTAGCTAAGAAAAACCAATGCACGCTCCCTAGTCCCTACAAAGAATGAATAGACGGGAATGCGAAAAGGCGGTTAAATGGAAACGCGGGAATCCAATGTTATTTGAGTTAATCATAAAAGCCGAACGACTCGGTTTCGCTTCTTGTTCTGTTTGCTCGGCTAAATGTGTGACAACACCGAGATATGCTTCGAGGGTATTTACTATACGATCTGTTTTGATTTTGCGTTAATGAGCACGCGTGTAATTGTAATTGCAACTCGTGCGTATGGATTACGATATTGCAAACAAGTATTAATAAGATAGTTGACTGTTGCTGCTTTAATCCGAGTTTAATATTGACTACAAATGTTAGTGATATTATAAAATGGTACATGTATTGTTTATAGTTTAATTCGATGAATAAACAGAAGTTAAGAATAATTAAATGTTGAATAATTTTTCAAATATGGCGATTAAGTTACTTATTTGCGAACAATTTAACAAAATAGTTTCGTATAAAATAAATATTGATTCCATTTAACAGGCAAATTGCAACTTGATTTACACGTAATTAAAATTTTCAACAAATATATAATTGAAATCTGCGCACCAAAATAACTGTATAATTAACAAAGTACCGTGGAGAACAATATAAAAACACAGTTGCTTTTTATATTAACCGTATATACAAAAATTATTAATTTCAAAATTTTTGTGGTGATACATTTTATTACTATTTCACGTAAAAGGTATTTTTATCCCGCTATTGCCTTACCACTATAAAGCTCTTCTCTTCTAACATTTTATCTCTTCCAAACCAAAAAAGTAAAAAATAAAATAATTATTTTGCGGGCGGCGAAATGTATTAATATTATATTATACACATTATACACACAGTTTAACTTTATGCTACCTTTCGTTTAGATTATACCTGCGTTATAAGTTGTAAGAAATAATAACATACTTATTACAGTGCAACGATCTCGTCTATCTGATACTAAATAAACAATGACATCATACCCTATTTCTAAATAAAGTATGTACCTACCTACTACAGATATTTTAACTAATATTTAACAATCACCGAAGTAAGGAAGTATGACTTATGACGCATCTACTATGAAATAAAAATACTGATGAAATAAAGCTCGTGTGAACCTTGAAATATCTATCACTGAGAACAAAAAATGTAAATGTACCATTTTGTATTAATTACCATATAAAGTTTATAATACATTTGTTTTTACACGTTGATAAATGAAATACAGGAGAACTCTGCTGTGATACGTCGCGGCAATAAGCGTGAAATTTTGCTTAGTTATGCTATAATGTGAATTTAGATATGAAGAAATGAAGTGATTATTATGTTAGCAAATATTTAAATAACACGTATGTATAATAAGTAAAAATAATTCAATTATTTAACTTGTAAAGGTTAGTTTTATGGAAATGAAATAAAGACGCGTGATTTTTAAAGATTATAATATAAGAATTCAGTATGTGTATTTAAATAGCTGTGTGTGTGCTTTCCTGTCTTAATCTAGGTTGTAATCTTCCTGTAAATTCATCTAAATCCATACTGTGGTTTTACGTGAAAAAGTAGTTGCGTCAAACGTTTTCGTCACGCATACCCATATACTGTATTCTAACGTACGAATTAAAACGAATTTCGCACTCAGCTATCATATAAATTCATTACACGCGACTATCTCAACAATTAATTATTCAAACTTCTAAACTTTTTAGTTTTATTAAAAACTAGCGACCCGCCTCGGCTTCGCTCGCATATATATAATAATGTAAGCTATTCTATCATTCTATCTTTTTAGTTGAATCAGAGTGCACACGGTGATCAAATTTAATTTAAAATCGGTTCAGTAGTTTAGGGAGTTAATCGCAGACAAATAACATGACACATAATTTATATATGTATATTATGATTAAAAATAAAGCATGTTACAATCATCTAGTAATAAGAATTTTGATAGATTTTTATGTACATAGTGCCGGAGCTGGGAGGACTCGCGCGCAGACCAGGGTGCTCTAGTGCATTCTCTGCACCGTCTCCTGCAGCGCATCACGATCCAGGTACGTCTAATAGTATTTTATAAAGCTTTTTGAGCTAATCACTCATACAGCTATACTCGTACAGCTATTTGACGATCGGTTTATTTATTTATTTACACTTTATAGTACATTAAAACGATAACAGGATACACGATGGATTACAGATATAAAGAAAACGTAAGTGGTAATGCGCAAAAGGCCTTCTTGCTACATAGAAATCAATGCCAGACAACTTTTTTTTAGTTAGGTTTCTAAGAAATTGATACCTTAGTGAGCTTAATTTTTATAGTGATTTAAATCTACACTACAAGATGGCATTTATCGCTGCTACTCGTATGTAATGTGGTACTTTAGCTACTGTATATGTACCTATGAAATAATCACTTAACTAGCCTGGTCTAAGGTTATCTTGGCGATAGTATTAGTTATATACGACAGACATTAAAAGGGTATGTCGTGTGGAATCACTACATACAAAACCTAAAATAAAATTAATTAAAAAATACAATATATAATATGCAGAATTGATCATGGTGGATAAATTTTATTATTTTTATATATTAATAACGTGTAGAAACTGAACTCGTTTCATTTTATAGCGTATAAAGGTGGGTAACCCTAGACTAATAGAATTAGTTTCAATACTTTCTTTTTCTGACAGACCTCTTTTAACATAATCTAAAGTTGGATGCAAATTTTCACCTTAAGTTTTCTCAACGCCACAACAAAAGAAAACATTTAACACTTTAACTTTGAACGTATTAGTGTCGGTTCGTTGTACTTTATTTTCATTTGAAGTCAGTGAAATATTTAATAACCTAACTTTAGCGATGTTAAGACTGAATATAATATTTAAATCGTTATAAACAAATATGAGTAATTTCGTTAAATAGGTAGTTTCATTGATCCCTCTAATAATTTTCAACTATACATAAGTAATTTGACACAGGTTTGGTATTTATTATAATTAATAGAAGGACGCATCCATCTTAATCCGTATTAATAGTTATCTTGAAATTCTAGGTACGATAATTGTACGCTACCTAACGTAATTAATTAATATTATATGCAGTTGTATAACGTAACTATTGCATCTCCGTATAGTGTACATACTGTTCTTGGAAAAATGCGCGGCTTTCAGCCTTTGTACTGATTTTCAGAAATAAGTAATTATATTCTCTGATTTCAGCGTTTACATCAAAATTCCTAGTAATTTTATTTGCTGAGCGCTTCTGATAAGTTGAAAGCTCAATTGAAATTTTAGGTATTAAATCATGTTATTTAGTACATGTAATGCTCGGATTACAGTTATTAGTTCAGATTATTTGTTCAGATAGAGATTAAAAAGGTATAAATCGAAATAATATATGGGTACCTTTTTAATAGACACATAATATGGTGTTGAGGTTTACAATTGCTTAGTTACGAAAACTTTGTAGTTTAGTGTTTATGTAAAGAACGAT
This sequence comes from Eurema hecabe, assembly GCA_026213755.1. NCBI lineage: Eukaryota > Metazoa > Arthropoda > Insecta > Lepidoptera > Pieridae > Terias > Terias hecabe. Next base: position 4,390,335 of record JADANM010005719.1, read on the forward strand.
TAAGCACAACAAATGGTATTAAAGCATGTTTAAATACGATACAGTTATGTCAAATGTTATAAATTTGTATATTTTTATAATTATCTATACTTATAGTGGTTGTTTTAATTTGACAGTGAAATCTCTAAAAATAGTATGTTTTCTTTGATATTCAACTAGCGCTCTATTTTCAACCCCAACATTCGGTTAAGTAATTAATTCTTTTGCCGCTGTTTGAATAAATCACTTTTCACCGACTTCAACGTTATAAGCGGCGCATTTAAATTTTAAAATCAATTCTCAATTATTTAAAAGATAAAAGTGTAAAGTCATAAATGAATAATGGGTTTTTATGTAGATGAATCTCTTCTCGGGTTAAGTTTTAAACGCTTGTTAAACGCTCAAGTGTAATCACATTACTTCAAGAACTATATCTGTAAGAAAGTAATATTTTTATGAGGTATTTTTATTTAATATCCACTCTTATGAAGAAGTTCCTAAAAGTAGGTATATAAAATCCCTATATTCTTAATGTGAGCAATACATATTATGATGAGGTCAGCAATGTTGTCGTATCTAAATAGAAATACGAAGGTACATACGACGCTCGTTAAAGCGCAAATATTTATTTAACATAATCGCATTGTATCGCGACACATCTATATCTACTTTTAAAGGATTATTTAAATCACAAAAACGCAGCTTATCAAGAATAGATGTATTTTTCCTACTTTTGTATTCAGTAACAATGCTCGCTGTTGTTCGGTTTAAAAAAGAGTAACGTAACTTGAAAATCTCATAACACAAAGGGATCACCGTGATCCAAATTACTATGAAAGCAGAGAATTAAGAATGTTACTGTTGCAGAAGCGGTTCGTGAGCTTTAGTGAAGTTCACGTACTACAGATATACTACTCAAAAAATACATTTTTGATATTTGCAGTTGGGAAATGTTAAGATTACAAGTATCTTTATTGATAATAACAGAAGAATTATTTTTATACAATCTTAACTTAAAGTAAATAAAAGACTGCAGTTCTCATAGTTAACGCTATTTCTTATTTAATGTGATGTATTACGCACATGATTTGTTATAACAAAACATACTCAAACTTTATAATATTTATAACGTGTAGGTACTTTTAGTTTTGTGTAGTTCAAAATTCCGTATTATACTCGTGTCAGTTTTGCAAACATTGATTCATTAATATTATTTATAGCTTAACATTTGTCGCTAACTCATTATAAAATTAACCGTAAGTTATTAATGAAAATGATTTTAAAAGTCTCATCTAAAACACCATTCGTTAACACGAAATAGTAATTTTCGTGGACGGTGACATTTAACGAGTGAATATAAATTCAGTTCGCGTAACATAATATTGCCTTTGTAATAAGTCTCGCGATATTTTATTCAAGGCTTTGTTTCTGTCTTATTTTAACTTAAAATCGTAATGCCTCTAATTTGCAGACGGCTTCGCAAACATAAAGCATATTTATTTGCGAACGAATCGCATTTAATATTATAATTATTTAAATTTTCGTATAATTTGCTTAGGCACATTTAATATTTAATTTAAGTTATTAGCTGCTCATGTTATTTTATTTATTTAGAATGTTTGAATATTTTTTCTATTCGCAGTGTTATAATAATTAATCTTGTATGAAAGTTTAATACATGTATGTTAATTCTTTAATTGTAATTGTAAGTATAAAATGTGTCAATATTAAGCTGAAATCACAAATTAAACACATCCCAATGTCCCGACAAGCCCAAGTGCATAAACTAATTGCTTTAGTGATCCAATGATAACAATACCGGTGTTCTGACAGTAATTGGATGCTTGCGAATATTGAACAAAGGATCTACACCACTGGATTTTTACAAAGAGCATCTCCTAGATTCATTGTGTTAAGTGCATCGTATTAAATAAATGAACTATCTACAGGGCATCATTTGACTTGAATTCTTTTGACTCTTATTATAATTTAAAAGATATGAATAACAGCCCATTAAAGCATTTAAGAATTGTAAACTCAAAATAAAATAACTCATCATCCTTTTAATATAAAGTAAGTAAGAAAACTCTTATCACACAATTATTTCCTGCAATAATTTATTTCAACCATAAACCTCATGTCCTTAAATGTATATTACGTCATATTTGTACAAAACGATCCCTTAAATGAAACTGATTGCGATCGCACCGAGCTGACTTAAACAGATATAATAAATAATCTCATGCGAGGGGATTTTCAACAAAAATATGATTGTTGACTACAGACTGCATCCGTGCCAGCGAGCATAAATATTTGATAGTCGGTAAACAGCGTTTGCCGCGGTAACCTCTAATAAAATATGTGTTCTGCCACCACTAAGCTCTGTTATATTGTTTATTATATTATATTATACAATGACTTAAAGAAGCGGCTTGAATCGCTTTAAGTAACGAATAAAAGAATTGATTTTTGTGTTGTGTCTTGAGAAGTAAACTGCTTGATTTAGTTAAATATAAAATTCAAGTTTTTCTAATATAAGGGCGAGACGATCTTGTCTTATATTACATATTTCGCTCTTAGACAGATTGGGTAGAGCTATTTCAATATGCTATTTTTTTCGATAATTCATGCTATGAAATGATGCTATGAATGATAATGAAATTTAATAGTGGATGATACGATATCATCCATTTTTAAATTTCTCGCTCTAAGATCGAGATAAGAGTGGTTTGTTAAACAACTTTATTAGGGAGGTAAAAGGTATAACAATAAACCATATAACGATAATTCAGTTAACACATTAACATATAGACTTCAATCATCATACATTTTTAAAATGAATTTATGAAGAAAGAAAAAAAGAGTACAATTTCAAATTCTATTAATGGCCGATTTGCTCCCATTCCCCTCTGAAGAGAGGCTTAGCGGCTTAGCTGTAACGCTCTCATTAGAGACGGATTCTTTTGTACCAAATCGGCTGTTACTTGAGTTCGAGATGTCTACAGTTCGACGTACGGTCTCACTTTAAGTAGTTAGACTTGTAGTGAACATGGAGCTCTTAACGAACTCTTAAACTTTGTATGGACGAAGAGTTCTGTATGAACAATTATTTAGCGATTATATTATATACACATAATATTATTCAGTATTTTCTCAGTTGATTCGATACTTCATAGTCAGAATTTTGAGAGCTATAAAAATACATAGAGTATAGAATACATTTACAAAAGTCTTAAAGAAATCTAGACGTAAAGAAAAATCCTATACAACAATTTATTGAATAAAAGATATACAGACGAGAAATCGTTATCCAATAATAAGTATTATGAATGCTATTAATTCCGCAACAAACGAAAAGGAAAACCGCAAACATTAATTGCCGACTAGCACATTTGTCTACAATAACACAATGAAAGTGACGCGTATTTATCAATAGCCAACAGTGATCCAATATCGATGCAAAACTCTGTTATTGCTATACGTCGGACCTTTGACCTCTATAAGGGTCAGCGTGATGATAAGAAACCCATTTTCACGTTCCATAAGCTTTTGTATGGAGCTTCACATTCACACTGAACGTTGTAAAAATATGCTCTAATATGTTAGGAAGTTTAGTTATTTATACTTAAAATTTTAATTATAAGAGTGATTTTAAATTTGACGAGTTTTCGAGAATTCGTTTTGTTCAGTTATTTGAGAGAAAAAGCCGATACTAATAAGGTAACAACACTGAAAGATTGAATAGATTACAGTAAACGAGTTGCACAAGATAACAGTATAAAAGTTAACCTTTAAGATAACCTTTATTACAGGAAAATGGTAAGAATACAAGCAAAACGGAATAATGCAAGCGAATGAAAAGTATAATGAAAACATTATATTATATAGTAATTATTCCTCATAAGAATATATTTTTTAATAAGTAGGAATTTTGGAATGTATGCATGTAACTAAATTTCCTTCCTACACTATGTATTAGCAAGACTATCAATGGTAATAATTAGCTAATTCAAAGTTAATTAATCCTAAAGACAAGTATTGCTAACTAGCAATACAGAAAAAACATTTTTCATACACATATTGGAGCACATAATTAGTACATAATGAATCTAAGTACTTACGCGGCTGTCAATGAAACCAGGAAAATGTAGTAGAGAAATAAGTAAATCGTTCGGCTATGAGACGTCAAAACACTTGTCGGCGCCTGACACAAGGACGAATTATTGAGGAAACGCCATAACACGGGCTCATTCGTGATCGCAAAGGATTATTGCATGGAAACGTGTATTCATTTTCATGATTTCGTTTGTCTTTTGTTTATAGCTTGCAAATAAGACAGATTATTTCCCCTTTCCACGCCTGCTCACGACGTTCTTATTTTCGCGTTCCTTCCTTCCTTACAAATAAATCTTTAATAAACGACAATATGATGATATAATTAAGAGGCAGCTGTTGTAATACATCATAATATAATGAGTATCAATGTTCTATATGTTCAGTAATTTCGTGAATAACGTGTAGGTACTCTAGGTATTCGGTTAATGCTTTGATACCTTAATACATTCAGTCAAATATATTTAAATGACTATAATTCAAAACACTGTGCTTCAGATGCCCCCTTATCAACACGTCCGCAATTAAAAGGCTGTTATTTTGATATACGATGTGTTAATTATACCGAAAACGTAATACTTATATACATACTTTAATTGTCTGTTTTATATATGCCACTTTTATTTTAAAAGAACACTTTATCTAATTAATATTTCACAAACATTAATAACGGAATTTTTAAAAACATTGTTTGCATATAGAAATTCGGTAAGAATTAATAAATGTTACCTAGCACAGTTTGAAGTTTGTATTGACAATGCGAGTTTAAAGTAATATCGATAATAATTAATTTATTTTTAAGTACATAAAATCAAAGAATTTTTAATTACTTATCACTTATTTAAAACAATTCAAGACAATATTTCTTCAATTATACACAGCCGTCGTTTCAAGATAAACAGGAGATTAACGTAAATGTCAAACTGAATTGAAAATCTTTTTATTTTATTAAACCGAGATTGTTTTCTAACATAATTAGACTTAATTCTCTGTTGTTTCAGCGTTCCTTTCATCTTCTCTTTGATTGTGGTGATTCGTTTTTAAGTCCCTATTCATTATTACATTTTCTTTTGCTCTTTGCACGTCTGCTTTAAAAATGTTGAGTTCAACACCCAGTGAAGCAAAAAAGATGAGATATGAATTTCTTTGATATTGCTTTTTCATTATTTAGCACATAATTAATATATGTACTTCGTCTAATATAAAATTGGATAAAGATAATATAATAATATTGTGTGATAATTAATTAGTCATTAATAATTAATTGAACCTTACGACTACCCAACATCATTTTGAGTTTGTACCCGCGGCTTCGCTCGCATTAAAAATATTCGTTACAGCCTATGTTCATTCTGATACCTCTAAGTGTATATGTACAAAATTATATGTGGATCTGTCCAATAGTTTTTGTGAGAAAGCGTAACAAACAGTATCATGTCTTCTATAGTCCCGTGCTCCAATAATTTAACTGTTTCGTCTAATACATTAGCTGGTAATCCCGGATCTGTTTGTGTATCCCACACCGCACTCTGACAACGGATCACTGTACTGTCAATATCTCACGACATGCTTTGACTGATTTAATTTCAATGGAGATTACGTAAATCTCCGGTATTAACGCGATACGGAATTAACCATATTTACAGAGTTAAATAATTTAATTAATTTAGTTTAATTAAAAGAGTTTAATTAATTTAGTGAATTGGATTTAGTTTCGATACAAATTAATACTTTGTTTCTTTTTTTGTTTAAATTTCTTATTGACGATAAAGAATGACAGACCCATCAAATTTCAAGACCAAATATAAAACTTAATAACGTAAACTGTGATTGTTTATCCGTCTATCGCCGAAACCACACAATAAAAAAGCCGGTATTAATAAAAAGCTTGAGAAAGCACATGCTACCTAATATAACAATGAAAATAGGTTAACTGGGCGGAAATAGAGATCGAAAATTTGTCAGTAAACAGTTTTAAAAAATTGTCGAGTAAAAAGCTAACTTATATGAAAAATTCCCCTTCCCACCCTTTAAACCCATTTTTCCAGTTAAAAAGTAGCCTATGTTTTTTCTCAGGCTGTAGACCATCTGTGTACCAAATTTCGTTCTAATCGGTTCAGTAGTTTTAGTGTGATGGAAAGACAGACAGACAGAGTTACTTTCACATTTATAATATTAGTATGGATAACGCACACCCAAAGTTTAGAATATGATTTGCAATTTAGCAAACGAAAATCGTAAAACCGAAACATAAATTGGTAGATAGATATACGACAGAATCGACTGCTCATACGTCGCAAGAATCATTGCTGGCTTATACAAGACAATATGTTATCTCACACAATAATATAACGTGTTCTCGATGCAAATTTACGATCATACCTATATTTTGTTTCGAACCGAGCATTTTTATGGCGTTATAAACTGTAACGCTATTTTGATACGGTTCGTTTAGAGTTTCTGATGGGTTTTGGTTGTACGTACTTTTAAAAGATCGAAAGCTTACATTTAACAATATTTTCTTTATACAATTTGTTGAAACTTTTTAAGTAATAATATTTATAAGGGGCATATGTAAGCTGGTATAAATAACTGAATTAAATACCTCAGTTATTTTAATTGTAACGAATTTCAAAAAATCATTATCAGTCATTTTAATAGATACAGTATTAAATGAGATGATGAATAATTTATTGTAAGGTTTACTTATGTTTTTCGTACGTATAAGAAAGCAAATTAGGCATATAAGAAATTAATTTAGATCATCCCTATTATCCTTTTTACTAAGCGCTGTAAAAATAAATATTTTATTGAAAGATTAACAATTTCTAGAGTACAAAATTACTTTATAGCCTAAAGCATATGTCGTGATAAGTTTGTATAAAAAATACTCGGTAAAGTTTTTCAATGGACGCTATCCATTAAGCCGGGATACACGTGGCTAATTTACCGTTATGAATAAATCGCAGCGCCGCTGGTGTGAACCAGCCATTTGTCCCGACTTTTACAACATTCGAAGGTTCATTTACTGAAGGTATGAATACTGATTGAATATGTGCATCTGATTGATATCGAATTTCAAAATGACGCTATTTTTTACAAGTTACATAGATGTGATCTGTGTGTTGTTAAAGGAAATAAGTAAGCTGTGTTTTATCTTGGTAAGAGAAGTCTTCACTGTAATGACAAACTTCTATTGAGATTTAACAAAGCAAGCGAAACATACAATCAAACATAATATCTTATTTCTAAGCATACAATTTTACCTACTATAAATTTATAATAATATGAAACAATGTTCGTATAATAATACACTATTATTTTGATTTCAATCGCTGATAGCTTACAGCTTTTTCATTCGATATCGACATTATTATTTTTAAAACAACACAAAACAATATCGGAAAATTTTAAAGCAATAAATTATGCAATTTGTACAAGTTAAAAATGAAAGATAACATTGTTTACGATTCACTGAGAATATCATTATCCTCACTTCGTATTTCTGGCGAATATGAATGATTAAATAATTGAAATGTCACCCTCGATTGCATTCGCGCACAGATAACATCGATAGGTCACAATAATTATAACATTTATGTGCGAATTCAGTTTACAAATGAGCACTTACAGGCATTCATTCCGTTTAATTACTGTAGTTGATTCACCGCAATACTTCAATATGAATTTTGTTACTTTGCTGTATAATGTAGCTATTGATATTATGATCTACCTTCATTTTAATAACACCAGTGAAATGAATTTCTGTTACAGATAATTATTGATATTAAATGCTTTACATTATATAAATATTCATTGTCAGATGTGAAATTTAATATAATGAGTTATGAGACCTTTTATCTATGTTTTTAAAGTAAACATTAAAAGTTAAGCAATCCTAAAATTCGTATGATTATAATATTTTGTAATTTAATTTTAAAGTTAAACTCAAAATGTATAATAAACTAAAAATATTCTTCTAAATTTTCGTATAAGTTAACAATATCATAATGTTATATCTTAATGCATATTGCATTGAATGCAGCACGTTTCTTTGTACAAACCTCAATAACAAAGACACAATTTTATTTTACTTCACGAATGGGTCCATTAAAATACATTTTAATATAACGTTCCGAGACTACGAATATTATTCTAAAAATATCTCGCGACTGCAATATAATATATTCGTAGACTAAGAAAACTGCTTTACGATGTAGCAAATATTGGCATTGAAACAGTTCCACCCATTTCCGTTTTACATGTATGTATTACGTTTATACGATATTTTCAAATAACATTTTGCATCGAACCAAAAGTGCATTTTAAAAATTAAATTGCACAATATACACAGTATATTTTTCCTTCGTTTTGATATTAGATTTGTATTTAAAAATAATTTTAGTTTCAAGTAGTAACGGTACTTTTTTCGTACCATGGTTCCAATAATATAATTAAATCTACCATATAATTCGCCTTTAAAAGCCGCAAACTAAAATCCGTTGAGAAGTTTTAAATATCGAAGTACACAACACAAGGGGACAATCGACTTTATTTAAAACTAGCTGTGCCAGCGACTTCGCCCGCGTAGAAAAGTGACTTTGGGCAGCATTTTTAAAAAAGGCCTAACCCGCGCCAACAAGCGTTCAGCAAGTTCAACGTGATTCTTTAAATTGCCATAACTTTTTTATTTATCAACCGATTGACATGAATTAAAGACTAAATGTTAAGTTAAGCTTACCACAATATATCATTGAAAACACAATCTAGATAGGATAAGCCGTTTCTGAGATTAGCGTGCACAAACAAACAGACAAAAATTCAAAAAATCATTGTTTTGGTTTCTATCGCGTTAATAGAGGTCTCTTGTAATATTTTTTCTCATGTATACAACAACGAATTTTTGCCTTCAAGTTTTTTTATGAGTTTCGAAATGCTTTATAATTTTATTCAATACAGTTTAACGTATCAATTTTCTCATTTTGGATCTATTGAAATATTGTAATAGGTATATTTTTTAACATTTCGATTTGTAAAGCAGAATTGGTTCCATAGATAACACCTTTGAAAAACCGACTTAATGTTCGTTTCACAAAAAGACGATCGCTTCGCCAAGAATCGATACTGAAGCCGTATTTCCCGCTTTATGGACTTTTAGGGGCATACAGCCTTTAACCTAAAACTGTCTTGGGCCGGGAAATTAAAAACGTTGTACGTTTGTTTATTTAATTGCGTAGCGTGGTTTTGGTTCAGTTGGATTTATTGTGTACTCGTATTTAGATATAACTGTGTTGTGTTCCGTATCTGGAATGTTTACACTTATTTAAAAACAAATTGTGATCTTTGTAAGAGTGAGATTCAATATTAAATTATGTAAAGTCACAGAATAATTTTTATTTAAGAACGATGCATATTTATACTATATTTAGTCATTATTTCAGTTAGCTAGAGATTCCTTGACGAATCTTTTATATGGCTTCAAAGCCTTCTCCATCTATTTTAGGAATTCGTAGCCTCAATATAAAGAAATTAGAAACACCTGTAAGCCGAAATACATCGAGAGAGATCTTTCTAATAACTTACTTTTTTCTTATTCATTGTACAATTTTGTGCCTGACATGAATGAAAGTATTTTTGTGAATCGTAATAAATAATATTCACCGTTATTGTGCTTTACGTAGTCAATGCATAGAGTTGCCCTTACTATTACTATTAAGTAAACATAATACATGTAGTAGCCAAAACAAAAATATTTCTTTACGTTTCGTGATATTAAAATATTGTCACGAAAACAAACAAACACGACAAAAAAACGGAGGCAATTTTCAATTATTCACATCCCGATCGCTGGCCGTTATATCCAGGAATAAAACCAAATATTTCCTCCGGGCCCATTGCTCAATCCGACCGGAAACCGACTGTTTTTTATTCGACCACAATTTATTTTATTGAAAATATTTCCCTCACAGTTCGTTAGTTGCGTCGAACTTTTTGTTTCGAGTAAGATCTTTCACACCGTTCGCGTTTATATGGCGCTAACATGAGTTTATATATTTATCTTTGTAGCTTATGAATTGTTATATATTTTCAATAAAATAAATTATACCTAATCTTAACAGTAGAGTAAATAACGATAAGTATTATTAATTACTTTTACTGTCTATACTTTTGACGAAACAAAATATTTGTCCGTAGTTATGGTAACTAAGCAATAGATTTTTTCATGACTTAGACTGAGGCGAAGTTATTTACATAAGAATATCAATAAATCACTTTCAAGTGTCTAATAAGATAATACTTTCAAACACGGGCTTTTATATTAAGTCAATTTCCCCATATAAATAAATTACGAGTTCTCCTGGCGCGGCGTCCTGAAGAATATTACTGCTCTCTCATTTTATTTTTAGAAAGAAAATGAATAAAGAATCAAAGACAAAGCGAGAAAGGCCTATCAATAATCAAGCACGTCTACAGTACGATAGGATCAGAGGGAACATAGCCGTGCCATAAATAAGACTCGGGCGATTATGACGCCAGCAAATTATCTCTGTAGAGGTCCTCGAATGGGTCGTAAAAGACCCACTACACTTATATTGGGGTAATATCTGTGATCTCGGTCATGCAAAACGACTAAGTGCGACATCTTGAGGGAAACAGCCTGTAATGAGTAGATCATATCGTGCTAATCCACGTCAAACGACTTTTTGGTTGCTGAAGTCTGAACTAATTCTTAAAGGCGAATGCTTTTTCTTCGAAGTATATGTGTTGTTTGATGTTTCTATCAACTTTAATTTATTTACTGAAAGAAGACAATAGGTGCGTATTTTTGTGTTGTAACAATATGTATACAATACCTGTAGTGCTTGAACTTACCTATAATAATAATAATAATAATACTTTATTGCCAATTTACTATACAATACAGAAATACACCTTAAAATAGAAATCAAAATACAGCAAATAGTGTTTCGACAATAGGCGGCCTTATCACTATTAGTGATTTCTGACAGGCAACCTGTAGTACCTATTATAATATATTATTATTTATTAGTGTAGAATTGTCAAAGTATTTTGTTTGCTACTGTCTTTATCAATCTATTGAGACGGGAACCCAGAAATATCAATAAATTATATTATTTCTGTTAAGGTTTCATTCCCTGCATTTTATATACGTAGCAAGACAGATTTCTGCGCTGAGTTAAAAATAGTCCTTAGCTGTGACCGGTTGACTTTGACAAATTGCTTTTCGTGTAAAACAGATTATAAAATCATTATAATACAATTTAAACTCATAATATACACCTTTGGGCTCTCAGTAGGTATATAATCATAGCTTTATTAAAAGCTATGTTCATCAATATTGAAAGTGCCAATAAATTTTGACTAAGTTTTTCTAACTTCTTAACAGAAAAAGTTATAATGGACCTAATATTTGTGGCTCGGAAAGAGTAACTTCTTTTTATCATTTTAAGAAATTGTTTGTAAACATTGTTAGGATTCCTTAGTATTGAGTTTATTCGATTTTCTTTCCACGTTCCTTTATTGCTGTTTATATTTATTATATCACCATATAATCCATACTCAATTGTTATATTATAAATGCGAAAGTAACTCTGTCTATCTGTCTGTCCATCACGCTAAAATTGCTGAACAGATTAGAACGAAATTTGGTACCAAGACAGTCTAGAGCCTGGGGAAGGACATAGGCTACTTTTTAACTGGAAGAAAGGGTGATAAGGGGAGAAGCGGGGGTCAAAGTTTATATGAAAGTCTACGCAGACGGAGTCGCCGGCAATAGCTAGTTTGATATAAAATACTTTAAAGATTTTCAATGGCATCTCTTCATATAAATACTAAAAACTGTTATGAAAACTTCTTAATGTTAATGAATTTAAAGATATTAAATCTTTCATCGATGTGATTATATATTAAGTGTATTCAAAATTACTTTCAAATATAATGGTTAATACTTTTGTTGATTTCTAAATGCAATTAAATGTAACCGGTTAACTCTAAGCGGCGAAAGTTTAGCCTAATTGTGATTTGAAGTAAATGTCAAGAGATAGTTATTAATTAATTAATATTATTACTTTAAACTATCAGCTTTCGAAATAAATAATATACCTTGGGTGGAGATATCTTCATCTTTTTTATTTTAACTATAATATAGTAGTTGTACAGAAAATATTTTGAAATAATATTTATTTATTTAAAGCTGCGGAAAACCGTTCCAGTTAAAGAGAAGCTTTTAATTCTATTATAATTCACAAAAGTGCATTTTTAAGTATTTATTTTTTTTGTATAATGCCTATTGTTTCTTCAATTTTAAAGCCCAAAAACGCATAGTAAGGCTCCTAAGCCGTGTACGTACTAATGTAAGTTTACATTAAAATAATATGTATTTTATACATAAAACAGAAAGAGTTGTAAGGTATATCTACACTTATGTGCTATTTAAAATATGTAGGTATTATATCTCAAAAAATTGCGTAGAGTTACGTTATCTTATTAAAGTAAGTATTCCTTATAACGTAACTCACCAGTGCAAAGAAAATAACCGCGTCCTTTTTTAAAACGAAAAGCTGCTGACCAATCAGGCATCGGAACAATGAGGCCTTAAAGCGCTGAAGCGATGCCGCTAGGATGCAACGCTTCTAGAACATACTTCCCGCGTTTTGCTGGCGCATGCGTCGTTGCCGTCCCTTTCCCACGTACTGCGCGGCAGTCTCCAATGCGCAGTGAAACACGCCACTAGCGGAAACGGTACGCGAATCAAAACAAATCACGATGCTGGCCGACTTGCCGACACAGCCGGCCGAACGGCCCTATACGCAACGACGTGCCTTCGACATCTGCCACTCGTCTCCAACAAACGGTACTACTGTTTGTTTATTTGTATGCAAGCTTGAGGCGTAGTAAGTAGATGTATAGCGGTAGTATGCGCAACTATTGCCTTCTGCTGGCACAACTATGCTTAAGCTGACTGCTTCTTTTAAGTTTATCAACTGTAATACTTCAACGGTACAGGCTGTAAATAAAAAGATAAAACGAATCACTCGTTGTCTGTGGTAGAGCTTATTGCGCGTCACAGTACTGAATTAAAAATCAAAGGTCATAAAGGCGTTAAGGTCGTAGGGTTCGACCTCCCCCGACTTGTTGCGTGGGTAAACTGTTTACACTCGATCCGTACTTGCCCATAAAATTGGGACATGAATAAGTTACGGCGACAAATATATATCTTCCTGAGAACTCATTCATTCACAAAACATTACTTCTCATTCCCTTTGTTGGCCGAGTTACAGCATCGATATACGTTTCCTCTCAAATGCTTTGTATATATAACAAATTACAGGTTTAATATAGATAATAAAAAAGCAATATAAATTGTATTTTAATTATAAATGCCATTTAATAATTTAAAAAACACTTTGTATCACATATTTATATAAAATTCTAATAAACAAAACAATAATGAAGAAAACTATAATTATTTATATTCTGCTACCTTAAATAAGTAACTATATATCATACTATAAGACTAAGACTGCACTATATTTTTCATAAAAATAGCTATGAAATAATATTGCATCTAAAAGGAAAGACATAATATATTTACACAACACAGCTCACATTACAAACATTATTTAAACGCCCTTTCGGGCCGCGCATCATACAAGCTCATTCAACACAACAAATTAAACAGAAGTGAATACACAATGTCTGACTATAAAAGCATTAGTAATGTAATTAAAGCAAAGTTTTCGCTCAACAAACCGGCTCGCATCGCGTTCATATGGTAATCTGTAGTCACTTGCATTCGTAACGCATACATTTTAAAACAATGCTCTCAAACGTAATCACAATTAGCTAACATATACCTTACAGAAGTTGCTGGTTATACAAAATATATTTCTAGTCTCGCCCTAAACTATTCTTGCAAAAATAATGCGTAAACAGATGCAACTGTAGTCTGCACCTATAACACTATACTTATTAATGAAAAATAATATATATTAAATAATGTATTAAAAATCTAATATTGGGTTTAGTACATGTGATAGTTTAATAAATTATGTATGATACGAGTATCATAGAAAGCAAGAATTATATTTGTTGGCATTGTTTATACATAGACAATGTCAATCCAAAAAAACTAGGTAGAAATTGATAAATCTATTAATTTAACAATTTCTAAAATCTATCAATCTATCTATCTAAAATCCGTTGATTAAAAAAAAATGAAGCAATCATTTAGCCACTCATATATTATAAGTATAAAAATGCTGTGTCCATTGTAACTTCAACGGTTGACTAATGCTAGGACGATTTCAACTCAAGCAAAGTCAATTACAGACACATGCAATGAAAACAAACTGTTTTACATACGATGAGAGTGTCAGGTGAGTAACCAGGAGGTCAGACGGGTCGAGGTGATCTTCAGGAGGTCTGTCACAGCTCACAATTAGTCTGCCCATTCACTTCTTTTGATCTGATATTATCTGTAATTGTTCGTAATAGTGGCTTTCATTTGTCGTGCATTAAGCGGTGATGTCTTCGTTTTAGATAAAAATTGTTTAAGCAATATTGATAATTAACTTGGAATTGATTGCTAAGAAGATATTAGAAGTACGATAACTAAAAATACTATATCGTCTTCATTTTAAAGATATTGTGGTATAAAGGTTTAGTTTAGAAATAAAGTACTTTTTTAGTAAAACCTCAATCATCTCTGCTTTGTTTTTTAATTAATACTATTAGTGAAACTTAAATGTACTTAAATTTATAGATCCATAAATGAATAAAAAACAGCCCTTATAAAACAAGCTTGCTGATTGGGATATTCAACTGCAAAAGTTTTGATTCTTTGAAACGCTTTTGCGGCTGCCAAGACATTTTCCACCTAATTGTAATTATAAGGCACGCACCTCATTTAATTAAAAAAAAATATATTCGCTGAAATAAAATAAACTGTACTAGTGCAAGTCTTTTATATTACTTTTATAAACACTTTGAGCGACACATTTTTTATTTAATCACAAATATACAGGTTTAATATTCTTAATATTCTTCCCATGACACTTGTCAAATTTCAAAGTTCTAGATGTCAATCTTTGACTTTATAAACGGTCGCAGCCGGATGTATTTGTTTTTGTGAACATAGGTTTGATTTTTCACGTATTCAAATGACGGTAAGTTGAATATATAGCTCAAAGTCCAACTCAATACGTTCCCAAAATAAAAGGTCTATAAATAGTATATTATAAGTATTTTAATAATGACGGAGAACAAAGTAATTTCTTCCCTTTTAGGTACGTAACCGTAAAAATAATTAATAAATTGAATGTGCTTAATAAACTTATACACTTGTTAGCCAGTTGCCATAAAGTACGCCAACGCGTGGCTATGGTTACACAATTAATGTATAAAGCATGTTTATTACAGCAACAATATGTGCTTATATATTTTCGTCATGAAGTGTGTATATAAAAATAGCTGGCTCCTCAAAATAACCTCTTTCTCGAAAGTAAACGTTGAAAAATATAGAACGCGAGTCTAATCGAGCGAACAAATTACTTATAATACAAAAATATATGTCTACAAATTTGATTCCTGTGTTTGTTGTTCGTTTACTTGTGAAAGTTTTAAATGTTTCATTTGTGCAAGTAATGCAAAATATTTTACAAATACTACGTAACATTATATTAGAGAATAACTTATAACTAAATATTAGATTAACATAGCAGCAGCGAATATATTTCAAATACTAATTATTCCGACACGTAGATGTCATTCCTATCGACTTTACCTTAATAATTGTTTGGTTATGTTTATTACGAAACTAATTAAATAGTCTAAAAAATGAGCTCCTGAAAAATAAGTTATATTTTCAAAATTCCAGTCATTTTTATGACAAACAATGTCCTTCAAGTAGCAAATGTCTGCCAAATTTAGGAACAAAAGAGTTCCAAATACAATAATACTCCTGCATCATTATTTCCGCGTAGAGCGGTGAAAAATCTTCAAAAAGTGCTGGTTGAAAAAACTTTTATGTTTGCAAAACGGACTAACGGGCTGCCGACGTAATTTAACGACTGTCGCAAAGCACTCTGGCCTGAATTTTTTCAAACCTGCGACTTTTTATTTCCTAAATACAAGTACGTTCGCAAATCGATCATTTTCATAAAGGAAATACGTAACGCTGTTTCAAAATAGCATACCGGTAATTCAATTTATTCTAGTTCATTGATTTATATGGCTTTAAAAATGGTATAACATAAACGCTTATTTAATTTATTATAACATGTTTGCGTAGTCTAATATTGAAAAAAAAAACTTTGTCTAGCGAACAATATTGTATCGTAACTCAAAAATCCCTTATTTCATGGAGTCAAACGATACATCTTCCCTTCAGTCTGTTAAGATAAACTTAAATCAGAACAGTGTGTGGTAATTTTCTTATCCACATACACTGCAGATAAAAGCAACTGAGAAAAACGATATAGTTTACTCGTGAGAGGCTGCAATGATCGCTCTTGAATACTAAAGGGCAGTATCGATCCAAAGCTTATTACCGGCATGTTTACTGCCTTCTTATTGGGCGAATGATGATCGCAATTTACCGATAATACCAGTTCTCATAAGGAGCCGACGCATAGCTACACTTTTTTCAACTTCATTATGATGCGCTTTATATGTTATCGATTAGGCCCTTACGATAATTAATCGCATT
>JADANM010005719.1:4411001-4428367 GCA_026213755.1 Eurema hecabe
ACAACTAATCCTATAAATCACAACATTTTAATGGTTTGACTTAAGCTTTTAAAAACAGTTCCAGGTGCAGTAATGCCTTTTTGATTTTATTTGAATAAGCAAAACGTCTTTAAAGAAAACCTCTTTGTGTGTTAGATATAAGACAGTATCGATCACGATATTATGTCATATTTGAATGTATTTTAGACTTTCGTAATATGTTACATAGTGCATCTTATATAAGTGATACGAGCATCGTAATACCGACATCGTCCGACCGAATGTTCATGCATAATTCATACGTTTCATTCGTTCACTAAACCCTTCAGTTTGTTTTGTTACAGACAGATTTATACCTTTATGAGAGATTATATTGTAAATGTGTGTTTTATTGTATTCGTTGTTTATGATAAATCGCACGAGCCGTGCGCTCGAGTGAAATTAATAGTGCTTCATTAAGTATGTTAATGACACACTTTTGTATATGCTTAAGCTTTATTGATATTACGTATCAAGGCGAAATTTTAAGCTTATTAATACGTATCGTTTACTTAATCTTTATTTAGTAGCGCTTATAGCTTTTCGATTTTTTTTCTACTTATAATAATAAAAAACGAAGTTTTCTCCGATTGTCCCTATTATGCTTAAATTTTTAAATTAATTATGCAACCGATTTTCATGTTTTTTTTTTATCTGATAGAGTGATTTATCACCGCGGCTAAAACCACTAGGCGTGGCTACTTTACTATGAAACGCTTAATAATTTTTTTTTAATCGGTTAAAATGTAAGTATGACTCGGAAATGTAAAGAGGAAATAATTGACCAGAAATACGTCGTAGCTTTTTAGTGAATAGTCGCTTCCATTGTTACGTAGTAGTCAAAGCTTTCTAGGTCAATCGAGACGGTAATTTATTTGGGGCAAACTCGGTACAAACATTGACGACTCTCTAGTGGGACGATTACTGTAGTCAGATTACAAAAAATAAAACTCCATTGCAATAAGCTTGCAGTACGTTCATAAACGAGCTTGTTAATGCACTTAAAGAAATTATTCCGTATATTTAGTGCTTATACGTATTATCTGTATGTGGTTATGTGTTAACGTTTTATTCATACATTAGACAGATATTTTATTTGAAATTCTTAAAAGATATGTAGGGATCGTACTTTTCGATGTTTATACAGATACAATATACAAAATATTATTAATCTATCATTAAATGTTATATACACCTACATACTTACGTTTAATTTATGTTATTAATATCGCGTTTTCCGCGCGTCCGTAGAAATAAATATCGGTTAGCGATTCACTCTATCAATTGTTGTAGTTTCGCAAATACATGTATTTTTTATTATCGTCGAAAAATGTATAATTAAACTTGGTTAATTGAAAATCTTAAAGTACCGAAATCTTTACAAAGATACAAATTGCTGCAATCTTATTCATTTGTGTTTGAACAGAAGACTGACCGTAAATGGGATGTAAAAGAAAAATATAAAGGAAAAATTGTATTCCCGGCGAAGGTTCTAAATATTTAGCAAAAATCTGCTTCTAACTTGGCTGGCTTTATTTATTCGGTCCGTTTGACCTTGTGTAAGCAGAGACTCGGTAATCTTTTAATCAATTAAAGATTTATCGTTTGTTTTCAAAGTATTTAACATGTAAATGAACACGAGTACCGATTCGTTTTCAGTAAGTAAATCGGAAATAAGTTATTATAGAAACGCAGAATATTTATCTAGCTTTTAGTTACACTTATATAAAATACAGACAGAGCTTACTTGCTTAAACAATTTTTTTTCGATATTCAGGAGGTTATCTCACTGGCATAACGCTAATGTACAGTGTTCATATAAGGGCTAAAGTATGTATTTAATTTCTTTAACTAATAAGTCTTTGAATACACAATATCATGGAGATAAAATATACTAAAGCATGAAAAAAACTTTCCTTGTAATAATTATAGTATAGTTAAACTAGACCCAAGAATAGTCGAATAGCGCAAATATCCTCTCATATACGAGCCGAGACCAAAACCAAAACCTAATTACATTAACGATACGAATAAGCGTTTATTTAGAAACCCAGCGAACAAAATTAGATCAACTAAGTGGCTAATGAGGCTTGTAGAATAACCGACTGTATTACGTACTCAACTTTACAGCTCTCTCTGTCCCTAGCAATAATTTCTTTATCTTGCCAACAAATCGTAATTACTTTCCCTTTATATAAATGTCATTGCCACGAGATTGAATTATGTTTTGTTTGCGGGGCTCCGCCGTTATCCTTTAAGCGACATCCCGATAATTACATCATATAATTTTAAGCTGTTAAATTATTAATGCTAATTATGGTGTCACAAAACGTACTAGCAAGTTGTTTGAAAGCAAATCAAAATGTCAAAACGAAATAATTACACGTTTCTCGGTTACGGCTATTCTTTTACGTTAGCGCATCGCGTCTTAGATATTTTGAAGTTCTAACTAAGCTTGTATTAACCAGATTTGTTTTTGGTTGATATATAATAGTATAGTACGATTAGAATTAATGTCTCTTTATATTGCTAAAAGAACTTTTGAAATTTGTTAACCTTATGATTACCACAAAGGACTCAATCTTATTTCTTCGAATTTTAGTATACGTACCTATAAACTGGACAGAATAGCTTATAGTATAAGTCGTAACATATTAAATACTATATATTATAAACATACGCAATCGCTGTACCATGTAGGTCAAATGTCGCAAGCTATTAACAAAGCTTGTAATATCATCTGATGAACGGTCTTTTAAGTAGATAGACGTTATCATACAAATCATAGTATGAAAAATATATGTAAGATGAAAACTAACATCGCATACATTGTGAGAAATTCTAGAAATAGTTTTAACGGTTTATTTAATGGTTGCGTTTTTATTTGCAAAACTATTTATTTACTAGTAAGTCTGAATTTGCCCGATTCAGCAGTATAGGTATTTAGCTTAAAAAATGTTTATTGTGTGTGAATCCGAGAGGGCTGCTAAAAATGGTATTTATGTACCTATGATTAAAACATAATATAAAACATTTTAAAGCTTCTCTTCGACATAAAATTTAACGACCAAAAAAATATAAATAAAACTTAATAATGGTATAATATGATTAAGGTTTAAAAGACGTCGGTTTCGATTTATTACATCTTTATATTGGACTAATTAATTATATTTATATTTCTAAGCCATGATATTTTATTGTTATTATATTATTTTTATCAGAATAAAATAAAAAATAAACGCTAAGTGTAACACTAAAATGTTAACAAAATTAGATCATAAATTTTTAACACATTAAGCTTGAGTGATTTGAAATATTATAGTGATTATAAGAATAACAATTTAGGTGAAAAACGATTAGATAACACTGATTTGTGTGCAGGGAATTTTCCTACAAATTCGAAACAAAAACTACGTTAAGTTTTCAACTTGTGATTGGGTTCCTGCGACTTTTAACAGCATCGCCGTACGTTTTTTGCCGTTTGCCGATAAACTGTAGGTTAAACCCTTCACTCTTTTTTATTTTACAATAATATTATCCTACGGATTTTGCGGATATTGACAATACTAATGATATCGTATTTAAAAGGATTTAATTTTCAATAGAACAAATAGATAAGAAAATAATTGACTGAAAATAACAAAATTTTATTACGTGATATTATGTATCAATATCGTAGTTGTATTTTCAAAGACAAAAATAAATACTTATTGTCTATCTCGTTGAAGATTAACTTTAAAGTAGATAATTTATTGTAATTATTATTATGGTAATTCAAATAATTACTGTTAATACAAATAACATAATAATCCATTTATTTATTTTAAATATCATTTATCATAAAACATAGCTTTCTTTTATCCATAATGTACCATTAAACATAATTTTTTATATAAAAGTACTTATTATAATGTATACTTATTCCGGTTCTGTTAAGCTTTTGTTACTTCTAAACGTCGCAATATGCACTCGAAATCATTGTTTACTGCGGCTTAAATGCGCGGGTATTACTATAGCAATAACTTTAAATGTAGCTCTATTTTTATACGTTTTACTTCCCAACTCACAAATCAGAGGTCGGTATATAGTGAATGTATGCAAGCAGATTCCAAGCGCAAGCCAAATTAGTTAGTAAAGCATTAAACAGGTCTCGGGACTTGTTTATTGCTCGCATAATTGTTTTGGAACGTGTCTTACAAAAAATAAATCTCGTTCGGGCGTTACTACACCGATCGATGTGGAGCTGTAGAATGCGTTGACGTCGCGCTGGATAGATAAGATCTCGTTACACCGTCAATCAATCGATGACAAAACAGTGTTCACTATGGATTTGTGACACTAACATATTTTATTTGCTAATAAATATCTATTGAAGTCCGCATCTTTAAGATGATGTAGCAAATTGTGCTCGATCAACATTTATCAACCGCGGTAGCTGCATTGAATGATGAGGCAATACCCCTACATTATACTTGATTCGAAGGGACATTTACTTTAAACGTCTTGAAAAAGTTTGAATATAAGTTTGCCAAATCACTTTGATAAGTTTAGAGCTACCGAGTTTGGGATTCGCTGAAACTTTCTTGGAATTCTGCCGAAATTCGGAGCCGTATAACTTGATTCGTTTCCTTATTGCTTTTAATATATCTCCAAACATTGTTTAATTAATGCTAAATTCCACGCATTGATTTACTCTAAAATGCATCGCTGCGGTAATGGTGTTTATTACCTTATTTGTATCGCTCCAATAAAACGTACCGAGATCATAATATTATATTACAACGATAAACTTCACAAGTATTGCCGCAAATAAAGTCTTGTTATTGAATAAAATATGTTCAGTATCTTAAGTGTTTAAATAAATACAGCTTTATCTAAGTGGTTTATTCGCTACATTGACAGATGAAGATATTAGAAAACAGGTTGTATTATAAATAGTATCTTCATGCTGTTAATATACATTTATATTTGTAATCTGCCTTACACTTCGCAGATAATGTTCCTCGATAACTTCTCATGTTAATGTTTGCACAGTATTATTTATTACTTATAGTGAGTTATTTTTATAATTAAGTTATATAAAAAGGAACTTATTTGCCGGGTAAATGTCAAAGCGTAATTAGTAATTAATAATTATATTATACAAGCTATTAATGAAATAAAAACTCTTTTCTAATTATAAAAATTTTTAATAGTATCATAATATGTTGTGTTCACTCATGTGGTTTCAACTGTCATTAAAATTTTAAATGTACAATATTGTTATAAATATACGATGATTCACGTGATCAATATGACACTTTTACAACTAACAAATTCGTGAAAAATTTATAGTACATAATATATCAACAACGAATAAAAATTAACGTTCAAACTTCAGGCGACGGAAAGTATGCAGTTTTGTTTTTTCCTAGCATTACATCAAAAGGACTGTTTTACGTACTGCAGGTATGCAAGCGTTGTATCGGGTTTGAAACTCACATTAATTTCTAACATTTCTGACTCTTTTCTACGTAATTAGTGTTGGCTGCATTAGCAGACGCTTACAATCTGTTTGTTTTTAATAAGTGTTGCTATATAGTAGGAATTTTACCGTAAATGGTAAAAGCATTCTTCTCAGTCTTAATCGATTGTCCTAGTTATACCTTTGAGTCAAGAGGGAAATTTATACTTAGCTATTATTGATAAAAATATGAGATCAGACATCAACAATATATTATAGGTACATCCTTGGTACAACATACTTAATACAGCTTCAATATAATAAACGAACCAAATTCGCCTGTATAGGTACTTTAGCGTAGTGTTACATAGTTCTAATCTTCATTGGTGTTGTAAGTACATAGGTACATAACAACTTTTTTTAATATTTCCAGAAGTAATACAGATATTAGCGCGTTTAAATGAAGATATTTGATTTATATAAGTATCATTCAAAAGAAATTCCTTAAAGTACTTACTAATGAAAACAATACCAGCAAAATGTATAGTACGGGAAAATAAGTATTAGCATTAATGTCGAGACGTGCTTTATCTCACCTCAGCTCCTTACCACTTATTGGATATTCCTTTTGCTTTTCTTATACTTATGTTACTCGTTGTCGCGTCCAGAGTTTTGTTTGCGTCCGTATCATGCGTTATGCTTAATTTCTATATAAATTTTACGTTTTATATTAAATAAAACGTTAAGTGTATTAAACAACTAATAGAATAAATAATTATAATTTAAATATACGTAGTGTTTAGCCGCACATTTCATAGTTCTTTCATTATTACAAATTAATCGTTTTAAACTCCCTATAAAATGATTAAGCAAAGTTACAAAATTAACAGATGACTTTTAAACAATTTAGCTATGTAAAATTTCTGAGAAATAAATGGTTCAAACTTGTAAAGTTTCAAGCCCCAAGACCAGCGACCACTCTACTAATCTAAATTCTAAACTTCCTAAGAGTAAGTTGTGAAATTTATACCTAATTAACATTTTTCTTAGCCCTTGACGACGAAGTTTTATAGCTAACAAGAACAGTGTATTAAAATGCCATAACTTAAACAAAAAATTGATATTTATAAGAGTGGCTTTCTAATTATACAGTACACTTTTTAAGGGAAGATTTCCTGTGTTATCAATAAACGGAATACAGGTTGGTGGTTGAAAGTTTTTAATTAGGAATGAGAAATAATAGAACTATGTAATTTTAATATAGTAATATTGAAGAAATATGAGACTAGTCGTTCATAATGATAGAGCCACCCCGTACGTTATAGTGCCAAGATTACAGCAAAGGTTCCTATCAGTAACCTTAAATTTTAAAGGCACTAGCGTAATCTCAAGAAATCGGAACGCGGTGCAAACTCGAACGAATAGCTATTCATACGTTATGAAACTTTAAGTTTCGGCGGCAACCTAACTGCATTGCGGCAGTTAGTTAATTTTACAGTACTTCTACCCATTCCTTTTATAAGAAACCGACTGTAAGATTCGGGTGAAAAGAAATCGCGGATTTTCTCCCGAATCAATTTTCTACAGAGAAAATCTCTGTCCAATCGAGTTGAGTCTTGAACGAGCTTTTGCTTTGATACAAGATATTGATTACTCACTCGGTTACGATTGAAGCCAGTTGTTAAATAATTTCCACGTGTTGTCACTTTCATAGCTGAGTAAGTTACGAGAGTATCTGTATTCTGTATATATAATGGTTACTTTTGTATAGTAATACCTTGTTATATTTTTAACTCGTAAACATATTACGTCGTAGTTATTGCAATAATGAACATTTAAATACAATTTCATATAAATTTAACGGATAAGTTTATCACTCATTTCTGTATATACATATTCTCAACGCTTATGTAATTTTTTAATAAAGAAAAGAAACATTCGTCTAACAATATACTTGAAAGATATTTCATATTGTAGACGAGTCTGGCTAAACTAAAGTAAAATTCAACTGTGCAAGTCTGATAAAAATTTCAACGTGCTTAAATCAAAAGTCGTTGTGGAATGCTCAAGCTGGTGTTGTTTTACGATGGCATTGGTTTTCAGTTTGTTATTACTTGAAATCCTAGTATGAATAAAACCTTATAAATTATTATTCTTAAAGAGAACTTCATTCCGTTCTTATTATCTTGTCACTAAGATAGATGAATATATTATTGGATATTAAGTCTATACTTGAGTTTTTAAGATTGATGGATAACAACTATTAGAGCGTAAGAAATCCTTTTAAGACAATGAGGAAAGAACCATGGATTCTCACGGCTCGAGCGATGAAAATGGGGATTGTGTCCTAAATTACCACAGCGGGTAGTGGTAACGGACCTAAGCAGACACGAATAAAAAAATGAGTCCTAATTTTGTAATTTGAATACCTACATACACACAATATCTACAACGCCTTCAAGCCATAAAAAAATATTTACAAATCATGCACAATACAAATAATTAATTATTTAAAAAATAAACATTTGTTACGGGGAATCAAGTGTCCCAACACCGAAGTATTGCGTGACTGAGTTGACAGTACAAACAGCCATCACTAGTAGCCGTGTATTAAGATATTATATATTTATCGAAAGCGATCTGCTTCACGCGCGCTTTCTCCTTTCAATTTGCTGACTCCGCCCTGCGAGGCCATTTATTATATGAGAACTTTAAATGAATCGTGACAACTGAATACGCGGTGACACGTTATGTTGACATTCACAAAACTTGATAGTACCAGTGGCGCCATGTATAAGACGGTGACGGTTAGGCGTACTAAATTTAAAGATTAAAATTCATTACAATTAAATTAGCTTATAGTCCAAGAAAATAGAGCTTTAAATACAAATTAGCTGATAACAGCTTGAATTTTTGATATAATGTACTTTGAAAGATCCGTAATCGACGAGTGATATTCTTTTTTAAATCCATCCACGAGAACTTTAAAAACTTTTTTTTTTAATTTTATGGAAACAGTAAGTACTAAAATACCTTATATGAAAGTTATAGGACATAAAATTTTACATCAAAATGATATGCATCATTACATGGTTCAAATAAAATTAACCGAGACATGGTGGCTAGAAAATAACGTGTATCAACTTATGATTTGTTAATGTTATCATTATGATCCGTTAACTTCTATCCTAATAATTATAATATTAATGACTGATAAAAAAGATTGTTGTCTGAACGTTTACATATATCGCGTAAATATAATATACCTACTAAAATCATACAGACTTTATTTGTATTAGGTTAATAGAATAATAAAATTGCGTTTACATAATTCACCGCAAAAAGGAATTTCATATCATTATATTAATATAAAATCGTCATAGATTTTTACGATATCAGCACATTGTATTTGATCTAATTATGTACTAACAATGTTTATCTCCAATGTCATTTATTCAGGGCTAACAGCTTTTAGAGCCATTAACGTTTTGGTGTTTAATATAAAAGTAATTCTGCGGAGAATCGCTCTCACTAAACGATTCTTAAACTTTATTATATATAGCTACATTATGAATATTTACATTCCATAATAAGCTAAAGTAAATTGTCTTTATGTTTAAAAATGAGCTTCATTACCTCTATTTCAAGTAAAGTCGTGTTAAATAAACAATAAAGGCTAACAGTCAATCAACAAATAGATTTATAAAGCCCTTTACCGCGTCTTAATTGCACGTCTTCACAATATTCCGTGAAACAAGCTGTTACAGTGTCTATAAAGAAGATCTCGGCGTCTTATTTAGTTTGACCAAGTAAATTTAGTGCCAAGAAAGTGAGAGCGGGTAAATGGCTGGCACAAAATAAAGGTGAAGTTATTTAGAACGCACTTAAAATGAGGAGAAAGGAAATCTGGACGTTTATTAGTCAAAGGGAAACAGCTTTGAAAGTTTCCGAGTTAATAATTTACTAGGGTCGTGATTGTACCGGCGTATTGGTTTCTAAGTGGGACCCCGTTTCGTTTAATATTTTATAATAGTATCAAGTGTAATGTAATGAGAAATTATAAAACAATTGTGTGCGTCTTCTTTTCCATTAGACTTTAATATAAGCCGTATTAAAGTTAGTTATTTATTAAATGTTAAATATCATTCAAATAATATGGATATCCTTCGATTTGTCTATAATAAGCTAAAGCACTCCTAATGAATGTATCTGTGATTTTAATTTATACCAACTTCTAGTTTAACCTTTTCCAGCATAAACAATCTATTAAATTTGTTTATTATTGAAGGAATTATAATATCAATAATGCGATCTATCATAGCACAAATACACAATAACTTACCACCAAAGTATTGAAAAATCTCTAAAATATACCCTTTACGTATCTACTATGTAGACATAACGTCAAATCATCACTATTTTCCTAAAAATTGTAGGCAGGGAAAGTTCTACAAAATGCCGCGTGTACTTGCTATTGTACTCAAACACGTAGCCTTTGAAAGTGAAACAACTTTTCAGACAAATAACAATTATTCATCTTTTTTTTTTAATTAAGAATTTGCTACATTAAAATATATTAATATAAATGTGTGACTATGTTCTGGTAAAATGAATATACTTAGAACCTAATATGTGTGTGTTATTCTGTTTATTTCAATCGAACAAAAGCCTGTATCAATTCCAATACAATGTTAGCATAAATACTATCTATACGATTAACAGCGCTATAGCTTAAATAAATACCCACAGTTAGAAATAAAAGCGCATATTTGAATTAATTCCTTTTATCTTACAGTTTCACGTAAGAAAAAACCTATTGTTGTTTCAAAACTGACCAGAGTTGCCACCATAACTTTTAATTATACATAGAAAGCTAAATTAAAAAGCATCCGGCCGTAGCAATCGCTGTATTAAAACTGAGCTCATCCCCTCGTACTCATTCTGTTTCTGTTTTTTTATTCTTTTTTTGTTACATTTCATAATTTGCGGTAAAGGCAATTAATGAAGGTTTCTATTTGGTAACTTGATTAAATTTTAATATTGATACGTTATTTAAGTTAGTAGGTATCATGACAGTTAGGCTCTTGAAAGAAAGTTTATACCATTTCGAACGTTTTCATTCAAGATGAACTTGTAGGCTTTTATAAATATCATTAGGCGCTTATGATATTTAAAATCGTCATTAATCATTTAAATGTTTTATTTAAGTCTATTAATAAATTCCAAAATAAAAGATAAGGAAATAGAACCTTTTTTATATTCAAACTACATCATTTGTACCAAGGTTACTTCCTATTTCTTGAATACATTAGCATCACTTATAACTACAAGATTAATACGAATTAGAAATCGGTTACAAATAACGTAAAAACATAAAGCAATCTATAAACCGAGGCTTGTAGATCGTGAATGATAAACGTTCTCCAAGTGTGCATTCATTATTTAACGAGGATGATAATTGACAAGGACTGTCGGCCCTTTGTATTAAGGAGATAAGATAAAGCTATCTCACAATGGCTGTCCCATTGAGTTGTCAAACAAACATGTGGATATAGTATTCGTCGCGTCAGGGGTCAATACTATCGGAACAGAACTAGCCACACTTTTGTCAGCTACAGTTATTTGACTGACATATGATTTACTAGCTATTGCCCGCGACTCCGTTCGCGTGGACTTTCATATAAACTGTGACCCTCCCTTTCCTCCCTTACAATCCTCAAAAATTGTAGCCTATGTGTTATTCTGATGTATAAGCTATATTGTGGTAAAGTTTCATTCAAATCCATCCAGTAGTTTTTACGTGAAAGAGTAACAAACATCCATACATCCATACATCCATACATCCATACTTACAAACTTTCGCCTTTATAATAGTAATAGGATAGGATTATGGGAAAGCGATGCGTGTGACATGTTAGATAAATGGGCGTTCTTATTTATGTTGTGTAAAGCAGGTACGTCAGTCAGCTTAGTAGGAATAGACACTGCAAACAAATAGGCTCTTAATAATTTAATACGTTTATACCTTACTATAGACTAATTACATTGGAAAAGGGACATAAAGCTTTCTTACATCTATTTATTGTATATAATTAATTATATTCTAACTTCAGTTTTTTTCTTTTAGCTGAGTTGGTTTCCTTATTATTAAGGTCTGTCTTAGCATTAACGTTTTAAGTTTTTTAAAAAGTGTCGAATATACCTTTGTGCAGCAGAAAATCTTATAAGTCTTTAAGACAGTTATAACACGGATCTTTAAACGCGTGTCACACAGACGGACGGACATCGAAACGATTCTATGAGGAGTCTGTATCACCTAATAAGGTAGGGAATCTTTAAAATATAAAGGCATAAGAACAAATTGCAAAAAGAAAAGTAAGGACTTATTTTTCGTTATTATTCGTAAAGATTTTTTTTGTGGATTGTGCAATTTATATAAAATATATTTATATCTATATAAATGTTGTATTGCTACTAGCATTCCACAAATGCCGCTCGTATTGTAAGTCAAATAACATAAATTATTGCATCGCGCTATATTATTACCTGCCGGGGCGAACAGTAAATTTTCAATGTCACTTTAAAATTTGACATTAGTCATCACTTCGTTAGGAGATAATAATTTGGCTATAAGATACGATGACACGTTTTACGAGCGACCAAACGAAGTATTTTAAATAGTCCTTGAGTAACTGGCAGATGATGTGTGACGCAAGAGATTTTTATTGCTTATCGTATATCGGTGTTTATTTAGTCTGGTATAAACTTAAGGTCGGCACAAAACGGGCCGAGATTAGTTCTATGATTTACCTAGACATAATTTAAATGGTATATATTGAACTAACGGGGACTAGGTAGGTCTATATGTGACAACTGCACAAATATCATACTTACCAGGTGAAGTGGCGATAAAATTACTACTCTATGTCTTGAAAAAGTAATTGCGGTAAATATATTATAAAGGAGATACAAAATATATTTATCGAATAAACAGCTTATACAATGAAAAAACCGTGAACAGCAGAATTAACCATAACTTATCTGTAGATAGTTCAAAACAATTTTTTAACACTATTTTAAACCAGTCTCGACCCTGATGTAAAATAGCCCATGACTCCTTATATAAGTAAATGTCACGTATAAAAAGCATTTTAAAAATACAGTTCGTAGTTCGAAACAGGCGCTCATGATCGTACTTTATAACAATTTGCTGTAAGGGCTACAATAGTTGTCACGTCATTAAATTGTATGGGGGGTCTGACTCACAAAAATGCATTAGGAACAGTCATCGCTTGCTCACTAGCTGCCCTTCGTAATTACACTAGGCTTCTATTTAAGGAGTTTTATAAAAACACAATTTTGTAAAGGTTGATATCGCTTTGTTTTTAACATTCACTTATCAATGTTTATTGATTAATTTATATATAGGTTAAATGATTTAGGTATATTTGAAGTCTACCAAAAGGCGTGTCTCACATAAACTACCCCCCCGACTTATAAAAATATGATTGTGTTCTTTTAATATTTCGAAATATTAAAATTTTAGTATCTACATCAGAAAACGATTCATATAATGCATTCAACTTTAAGATGACAACGTTTGGGTGTAACCATATTTCATTCGTAATACTGTCAGTAAGACAAGTAAATTATATTCTTAGCTATCAATTAATAACATGGTCTGACGTTAAACAAATAAAGTGTACGTGTAATTTGCATTAACAATGCGGACCGGTCTAAACGACGAACACTGCTAAGACGGCATGTCGTCTAGTAGGTACGGTGTTGAACCGCATCAGTGCATAATTCAGCTATGTGTCATAATTAATACCTAGAATAGAATGCGTTGATATGTACAGATATGAGCTGCATAGCTGATCACTGATCTTGTACGGTTAAACGGATTACAGTAGCTATGTACACTCGATTATCATAAAATAATTTACATACTAAGTTGTATATAATACCTCTGATTAACGTGTGTGTAATCTAAATTATTTCCTCGTTTCTGAATAAATTTTTTTTCTAGTCACTACAAACATTTTTGGTTGGTTTTAAAGGTTTCAGCGATTCGTATTAGATATTTTTTACACATACTCGTGTAGTTTTTTGGCATATACATATGGTAGTAATTAAAATTCAACTTAATGTTCCTTTATGTTTATCATTCGAGAATATTCTGAGGTACTTTGGTGTATTACTCAGAATGTATAATAGAATATAGTTCTAGGAATTAACCAGAACAGCGTCTTGGATGTAAGCAGATTTGATGCGTTCACAAACAACTGAATTACTAATAAAACGGCAGGCAATTGCGATAAAGTTTCGTATTTAACACGTAGTAATTAAAATATACCTATATGTATAGTTTAATTACACGCAAATTAATGGTACACAAACGCACTATTTATTTATTTAAACTGTGACTAATGTTTTAGTTATTCTATATCTATAATGTTTGAGTTCACAAGTTATTTAATATGTACGAGTATAATTATAGCAATGATAACAAAGTAATTATGATTACTATATAACTTAAGTTGTAACATTATATTAAGTAAACGTACATATAGCTTACCCAATATCTACACCAGACCATTACCAGCTATAATGAGCCAAATGCGTAAATTGGAAATCAATTGAACTGATAATAATTTCAATTGCCATATTGATAATATTATCCACAACCAAAATGGATTGAAATAGGTAGGTATTAGTCTGTAAATTTCATACATATAATCTCTAGATTAAGTTGGCTTTATTTTGATTTTTAAATTCTTAACAAATTGAACTGTCTTGCCGGAAATTGATGCTTTCTGTTCCTAATATGACGATAAATTAAAGACCATGTTTTACTACTAAATTATTAAAGTGTATATTCTAGCAGTAGTCCTAAGTATATAGTTATATATGGTCGTGTCTTTTTCGGTTAATCAGCTTCAGCTATAGCAGATAAAATACGCTGGAAGCTGACATATATTGTGGCTTATTACATTTTATTAAAAGCAGAGTTTACTACGATGTTTAAATGTTCCTAATAAAAGTTTTAAGTTTATTTCTGGTTAGTTTAAAAAAACGTTCTCTGTGTAATGCAATAGTTATTGGGATTAATAAAAATAATGTTTAATCAAAGTAAATCCGATTGAACCCGTTTTTGACGGATTATGGACATTCTGGAGAAATGAGTGAAATGAAAAATTGGGGTCCATTTTGTAAGCTTCAGTTCACACGATTGTACTATGCATTTTTATTGGTAAAAACGGTAAAAATTTGTAAAAGAATATTATACTAATGAAATGATATATTACGTTGTACCCACTCACTAATAATTTTGTATTTATTTCAGGTAATAAAAAAATCCACAATGCATACACACATATTTGTTATGGTAAGTACTTTCTGCATGAAAACAAATAAATTATTTCAATAATATTTAATTCATATAATAGTAAGCTAGCACAGCTAATGTGTATTTGACACTTTTAGCTTTTGATAATTAAGTTCAAATATATAAACGCCAAAAGCAAGAAAATATCTAAATAAAATAAGCCCAGTAACCGCCAATATAAGCATCATATGCAAACTGGAAGCGCTTACAATTTAATATGACGTGAAAAATCCTGCACTCAAGCGGGATACAGCCTTCGGAAATCCGGTCGGACTTTACCGACGTGACGTTTCCATTCCGAATCTCGATAGACGCGTTAGGGCTGTAGGTAAGGACAAAAAATGTAACAAGGGTCGCTAAAATTGGATGGACAGAAGCAGAGCTTAGCCTACCTTTGCTCCTATGCGCCCAGCACTCGCTTTGACTTACTAAAAGTTTGTCACGTTATCAGAACTAAATTGGATTTCCTTGAAACGACTCGGACGTAGGCTGGGCGTAAGATATTTATGTACATATATTGGATTTACTAATGTCGTTCAGATCATTGATGTTCTAGCGTTTGTGTAAAAGAAAATGCGTAGTTGACGGATGTATGGAAATTGGCGTTTTGTAAAAATATCTTTTGCGGACTTAAGTTACATCGAAACGTTATTGTAAGAAATTATCATCAAAGTACTTACTGTCCGTATCAATTATAATTTGTTATTAAATCTTGACCGTTACAATATTGTTACAAATTGTAACTTAAATATGATTAAGAATAATAAGTTTGCCTTATCTAGAAGGAAAGGAATGTGTTTGTATTGCGAACATGTGAATTTTCAAAAGAAATTTATATTCACACGTATGAACGGATTATCTTAAATAAAATTATGCAGAAAGGATATTAAATGAAATGAAATTACGTGTAATTCAGGCGAATCCACAGGCACTCTAATATTTCTAAATTTAAAGTACCTGTTTATATGCCTCAATATGACTTTAAAAGTGTAAGCTATCAACAATCGTCAACCCTAAGCGTCAGTGTGCGCGATTATGAGTCCTTTTTGTAGACTACAATGACGAATAAAAACACATCCCGCTTTGTTCAGACGGGACGCTCTGACTCACCAGACGAATCAAACTGTACAGTGTACACTAGTTCTATGTCTACGTGCCTACAATCTATATGAACGACCAGTACAATGCTTCAATGGAAGTTTTTCGATCGAGGTACATACATTTATATATTGTTAATTGTTATAATATGTTATTTTATTAAACGCCTTGCTACTCTAGAAACGAAATAGATTTCTATGCAAACAGATGTAGGAATGTATTACAAGAATGTATAATCAAATGTATGTAATACAAATGGTTGGATCATATTGTATTACAATAAAAGTGATCGACCACTTAGCTTAAAACATTAATATGCTTATAAACGTTTCGTAATGTTTTTTTTTATTTTGAACCTAAGACTGAGTTTTCTTTATACTAAAAATTGCTTATTTACCGTTATTCTTTCTGACTAGAATTTCATATTAAAGTTTACAAATATTTCAGGTACTGTTTCGTAAAATAATACAGCATTAACTCACGCAATCAAATTAAACAATTTCACCCGCCGGCCAATCTTCATTATTCGCATAGCTCAAGTTTTTTGCGATCAAAAATCACTTTTGACGTACGATTTCGCAGTAACGGTTAAAGTAACCGTTAAACTCGTTCCGAGCATAAAACCATTTGTGCCCGAGATATTACGGAGCCGTAGGGCAGAGATTTGTCGAGCTTCCGCATTAACAGATAGCGAATAACATGCTATAATCCTCGCAAACATCGATTACTCGGTGACCTTACGAGAACAAATTCAGAGCGTTTTTATTCCAATAAACTTTGAAGCTTATTCTTGTTGCAGAAACGTTTTAAAAACCGTTATTGATATCCGCACCACGTAATAATGTTTTCAAAATGTTTACTTTGTGAGCGTTATTAAAGTAGAGCTTAAATTGTATGACGGCTTTTTACGTCGCTGCTTTACTGCCTTATTATATTAACGGTTAATTTTTAAGTTATTAATTTGGTGAAGTTTAAAATAATATGTGTGATATTATGACTGATACATTAAATGTAAGAGTCAAAATGTTTTCAAATGCATTTCACGCCTTCAACATATACGGTCGAATTGTAAAATCCTTTTAAAAGTCGCATATACGACTAGATATTGATTTTTATTTCACTTAAAATGTGACGTCACTGACATAAAGGCCAAGATAATAAAATAAACAATAGCTGCTACAATAAGATGGATAAAAATCCATAAACAGAACCGGACATAAAACGATACATGCTTGAAATGTTTTATTATTTTTCAACCTTGATATACGAGGCTTCCTTGTTCCCATTGAGCTGTCAAAGCTAATGCACTGAACATTGTGATCTTTTAAACGTGTTTGAGTGTGCTTAATTGTAATTTTAAAGGATGCGTCCAATGGTGGGTTTATTAGGCGAGCTGTGTTCCGGGTTTTTACGCTCGTA
>JADANM010005719.1:4428467-4455507 GCA_026213755.1 Eurema hecabe
TCCTCATTTTTATATGCTTTTAGCCTTTGTAGAACAGAAGGAGGTGATAAGCTATCAATTGGGTTAAAATTTCGAATTACGTCAAATGGAAATGTATATTAATTACACACTGTGTAAAACCAACTATATTTACAACCAAATTATTTTTAAGATTATATTCTTTTAATAGTAGTGCCCAATAATTATCTACAATAATATTTATAAGGTACATAATGTAACTTTAGAATTATGAAAATAATCATACATTTAAATCTTTCAACTCAACTTCATCCAGGAAATTAATAATTCTTTTTTTACTGTATAATTTTAACTAATCAAAAATATTTCCTTATTGTCTGCATGATTATAAAAAAGCAGTTCGCATAGTATTTGCGTTATCATTAAAAACGTATCGAAATTCCAGCTAGTTTATGTAATGTATGTAATAAGATAAGAGCGACCTTAACCGCACTGTTATCAGTACAATAGGATAGAGAGCCGACGCGACGCTAAGTGAATCCGGCCTTTCACTATCAATCCTTAATCGTTCCTTCAATATTGATTGTTTTATAGTTTTGACGGATATGAATATGACGTCTCGTTGATGGACGAGCTTATCTTGCTGTTATTTTACTTGACAATTGACATCTAATATTTCGAGGTTAGAATGTACGAAGAAAGTAAGTACCTAAGTAAAGTATTTAGTACATATTTATGAAGATTTATGTCGTTTAATAATTTTAATAATATTAATAAGAATAATAATAATATTTGCAACTTGTCCAGTACTTTTTTTATCAAAAAAGTTGACCTTGCCTTGAGTTTTATATATTTACACGTAATATGCTTTTAAGAAAGATTTGAATTGACAAAATCTTTAAATTATGTAAAAAATGACTAAGACTCAAATAAGTATAGTTCGTACCTTTTTAGTTAGAACCTTTTTATATAAGTGTACCTATTTTATGAATGTATGTTTACTTTAATAATGTACGTATAAATGTACGTTCTATATAAAATGATCAAGTCATTAATCATGTTTTTAAAATGCCACAATGATAATTATTGCGATTATAAAATAAACAAGTGACTACTTAATAGCTACTTACATAGTTCTTTTGTCGTAGTTCTTACTTCTCTGTTAACTTCTATGACAATGCAAACAAATTTAGAAGACCATAAAATAATTGTCTTGTCAACATATTTTGCGTCGCAGATTATGTTCACAAATGTGTTACGACGCAGTGAGAGGTCCGAGAGCAGCATTATGACATAACAATGATTTGTTGCCGATCGGCCACCCTTTGTCCTTCGGGCGCCCGGCAAGACTTTAAAAATCAACCTAAATGTTCCTACAAAATACGTAATCAAAGAACACGGCGCTAAAGGAAGACTACCGTTATTACGTGAACAAAACAATTACTCCGTACTGTCGTCTCTTTCTTTCTCAAAGGAAGCTTCATGTAACGATAAAGGATACCTATATGTCCCTGTAATCAATGGACGTAACAAGGTAGTGACGGCGACAGGATGCGCAAGCGCAGCTGGTTGGAACTTTTGTGTTTTTATTCTTTTATTTTTCATAAAAAGAAGATTTGTTTCGCGCGGTTTAGCTCCAAACAAGCGGCGTTTCCGTAATGGGAACGGAAAATGTTAATGAGTGTATGTATGTGTTAAATTATACGCAAACATGCATCGCTCCGAGCTGTAATTTATCGAAAGTATGGTTTCGAATGCCGGTAATTAATGAATTAATGCGTGTATTAAAATTATTGGGAGTTAAGTAGGTGAAGAATGAAGATAAAATGTTATTAAGATTTTAATAGGCCTAATAACTTCACAAAGCAACTCGTTAACGAAATAATGAGTATTTTACTACGCGTAATTAAAATGTATATCTATTTTTACATGGACGTGATATTCGCTTTGTTAAGTATCTACTCAAGTAACGGCCATAGGAAGTTATAAAATAAATAATTATATATTTAACATCTAACTATTGTGAACAGTCGAAATTGTTGGAATAGCTTTTAATTTCAGACTGACAAATAGTTATGACTGTTCTATGTCGTATGAATGTATTTATGGAGCTAACTTTTTAACGCCTCTAATTGGTATAGCAATTCGTCACTGCGCCCCTTTAGTTTCGAACTACGCGTTAAATCTTAAGTTTGGTTCATACTAATAAGCTTTAAAGTACGCAGAGGTTGCCACAACCAAAGGCAATTACTAAGTCAACGTCCCAACCCACATGTCCACTTGCTATAATACATGTAATGAAAACATTAGTGGACTAACGTAGGTACATCTCCTGCATTAAATTCTGCACGAACAAAAACTGAAGAATTATGTTAGTTAGCGTCGACGCGACGGTTAGCAGTAGCACGCTTCCTTGTATTTTACATAAAAAACTATTTTGTACGTGTTATTCTTACAAATATATGTTATACATTATTATTTGTGTAACTTAATTTTTCTTTTAAGTTTTTTTTGTAATTATCGTTTAATTAAACTTATGAAATTTAAACTTCATTCCCATAAGTCCTTTGATATGAGTTAATTATTTAACACTCTTTCTATTCAGTTTTTTTTTGTTGTCTGGTTTTTGCTACATCACAATTCCCTGGGACAAACCCACGGCAGGTTTGGTTATTCGATACATACTCGGTCTACGTGACGTCTTTGTTCTTCGTCCCCATTGAAACCCAGATAAACCTTTACTGGAATTACAAACAGGACAAGTAGTTATTATAAAAAATGACCATTACATTATAAAACATATTGAAAACCTGAAAAAGATGAAATTAAGTTTAAATAAATATATAGAAACCCCACGTAACATAATATTATAGTCGAGTTAAAGGTATGTACTGTCCAAAATAACAATTTCAATATACTTGTTACTCAGTCGTATCTTGTTCAATAAAGCCTCTTTCTCTCGACTTTAATGCCAATTAAAATCCCATTCTCGATACGAAAAACACGTAGAAGGCAATGAGAGGAACGGATTCCAAAAAACGTATCGCTCTGAAGCCGCGCCGGGACCCATTGATTTTGTTAAACATTCACATACCGAACGAAACAAATGTG
Source organism: Eurema hecabe (assembly GCA_026213755.1). Taxonomy (NCBI): domain Eukaryota; kingdom Metazoa; phylum Arthropoda; class Insecta; order Lepidoptera; family Pieridae; genus Terias; species Terias hecabe. The sequence continues at coordinate 4,431,537 of JADANM010005719.1, forward strand.
CCTTTAAAGACATTTATTGAATTATTACGTAATTATTGTACATTCTCCTGTCTCGCTCGATTGACTTTGGAGCGTGCCTCGAATGCGAGCCGACTGGAACACGCGCGGATCGCCAGCCTCTCAGATTTGAATCAGATTAGATTGAATCGACAACCGTTTTTAAATTAATTAACACGAATAAGAAGCTGTAAACGAGGTTTAATTCTCAAATAGATGCTGAGCATTAAAAAAGAACCGGCTAATATGTTTTAGGTTTTTTTCATTGCCTAAATATAGCTTGCTCCGAGTTATTTTGCCTTAGACATTGTAACTAAATAATATGAAAATTCTTAAATGTACGACAGTGCTATTGTTATCAAATCGTTATCAAGCGCGTAATGCCTGACGCCTCGCTGATTCACACTAAACTAACAAATGGTTTCGTATTCGGTATTTTTATTTGTACATTAATAATAACGAGTTTTCATTATTTAAAGAATCGGTATACAGCTGTTGAATTAAATTTATTATTATTAATGTGACCCATAGAAATATATACCTTTGTTTGATTCTAAAAGTTGCTAATGTCTGGAACCAAGGGTCAGATTTTGATACTATACGCTATAAACTAACTAAATTAAACTTAAGTACCTACCTAACTTAAGTAAACAAAACCAAGTAACATGGCTAGTTATATAAAAATTCAAGCAATTTTAATTTGTATAATAACCCAAAGAAATAACCAAAACTCATTCCTTAAAAATGAACCTATTACAGTATAACTTAAATCCAGTTATCCTCAGAACCTTTATATATCGGGATAGGATAGGCTTTATAGCTATGATGTATTCATATTTGCGTCGCAGTCCGCCGATGGCTTACCAATTTTCATCAAATAACTTTTAACTTCGAATATGCTATATTCAGGTTCTGTCACTAAATAATCACGTTTCATTATCGTATAAAGACTATTGACTTAGAGCAATGTCGTAGAAAGATTCTCAGAGCAAACAGTTTTTAGCAGCCTGTATTTAAAAATTTCTGACTATATTTAGAACTTAGTCAAGAAGCTAGTTTTACTTACACAGGCGGTAAAATAAAATAAATTATTATCTATCAGTTACACTCACAATGCCCACAAAGCACTTGACTGCAATGTCGAACAATCGAAACGAACATAATTATTATGCACAATTCAATGCATTTAATTACCATCATTAACATTTTATATAATAGTTTATCTAATTAATGTTACCGGGCTTACTGAAGCAATTGAAATATTATTTATTACTTCAACATTCAGGCTCGTCATCTCATCCTTATCGCGTTAAAATCTATTTTTTAAGCTAATTGTGTATGTATGCTTAGATCTTTAAAAATACTCAAGGGATAGAGGTTTTTTAATTATAGAGTGAAGTTGTCTATAACTTAATTTTCACTAATGAAATAGCTCTCTTTTGCGGAATAATTCACATACGTGGCATAAAACTAATGAAAACCAAAGAAATAATAATATTTATTGTTACAAAATATTGTTTCGTTTTAAGAAGATAATTTTCAATCGGCGCATCAATGCGCAAGCGCCGACATCACCTACGCAAGCTCTGCGCCCGTAAGCGCTCCGGAAGCACCGAACGTACGACAAGTGTAAAGTGCCAACATGCTCACTGTCGCACTGCATTGCCTTTCAACATACATGCAAAATCGAGCTTACGGTCACACGTTTAGGCGCGCCTAATGAGAAAGTTTATCGAGCGTTTATTGCGTAGTTCAGCGGGAAGCTCCGCCGCGTCGCCAGAGGCGCTCCCGCCGCAGGTGTCCCCCCCGACCCCGCGCGCCGCACGTCGCCCCGCCCCGCCCGCCCCGCCCGACGAGCCACTACGACGCAGCTTTCTTTAGTACGTACGCGCCACTTCACGCCAGTCGACTGTCAACCATCGAGGCTAGCGGTAGTCTCGCGCACCCGCTTCCTAGAAAAAGCGCCGCGCCAAGTGTAAACACGCACCGACCGTGCTTTGCTTCCGTTCGCGACCCTATGAATTCGCGCCTGGTGTCTCCCCGTGGCGAGCCAATGGATTTGTTGTGTACGAATTTGTTTTGTTATTGTCATGTATACTGGTGTAGTGTCCGGCAAACAGTGAACACATCGATCGAATACAGTCGATGTCAAAGTAATAGTATTGTGCTAAACTAGTTCGAAATAGTTGGCGAAGTTTCTATAGCCGCTAAATCTACATACGGCTCCCGACCGTCGCCGGCCGGCTTTTGGCTATGATAGCTAGCTCGTCGGATTTATCAAATAAGTACTTAGTGAGACAAAAATGGAGTCGTGCGGTGTCACATTTCCATATTCACTGAAAGTCAACAAACTATTAAGTATTCATTTGGTCAACACAAAACTAGTATGTGCTTAATTCTCGCCGCTTTGCGGTAGCTATAAACAAACTAGACACGCTTTGATGTCTGTGGAAAATAAATACATTTTATGGTTAATCAGTTTAGCTATTCAATTCCAGCGCGCTATTATTGAATCACTCATTTACTTCTCCAATTACAAATACGTAAAAAATATTCAAACACGAGCAGGATATATTTATTTTTAATTAATTTTCTTCCTTTTTATTGAAACGTACAATTGGTCAATTTATCAAGATAAAATTTTCAATAGATTTTGGCTCGAGGATGCTATCAATTAATGCCATCGGTACCTAGTGCCCTAGTTAGACAAAAGACAGCGCAAGATGTTACGGTATGCGAGGTTCTTAGAATAGCTACTCGCGCTTAGTTATGTAGCTAGATTCAACTAAAACATGTACCTACCTACTTCGATGTCAGAAATGTTATCGTTACATACATAGGTACTTAAATACTTTTAATTAATGGAGTAGAGAAATGTGTACATTATCAACAACATAGACTATAGTTAAAAATGAATTTTAACTAGATCGAAACAAATTACATTATTCTTTATTTATATAATTATTGTATTAAAAAAAATAAAACATGCAAACAAAGCTGTAAACCAGTTTAAATTAATATACAGTATTGATAAAATAAATGTATGCAAAACTGTATCAGTTTACGTCAGTTTGATTAGGCTAATGCGATAAGGAAAGTTTTTGTAACTGCGCATAGATATCATATTCGCGTGTTTATGTTATAAATAACCGTATCGAAACTCTTTATAAAATATACCTTCTGTATTTGATCTCGAGATGTTAGAGATTTGCATGCGATTGTTTTAACAAGAGCCGGTATAAAGCAAACGTAGTGAAAGGCCACTTTCTCTAGCCCTCGGGCCCTTACGATAGTTCCACAGCAGAATTTCACACTACGGCAACCAACGATAGATATCAGTTTCACAGATTATAAATGGTATAAGCCATATCGAGATTATCTTTAATGTTGTTTGCAAGTTTGTTTTCTAACAAGGAGAAAGTAATCATACTTACTTGAACTTTTCATTAGGTTTATCTTTTCTTTTCATCCATTAACATTCTGTTTACTTAGAATCTCAAATGCGTCCGTGTTCAATTTGACGGATAAATGATTCAACTACTAAGTAACCTAACGGAGTACATTTCTCACATTAGAGTAGGCCGGTATCGATTCAACAGATCTAATCTGGAGTTTGTTTTTTATGAGCGCCGTACTATCGAATTTACTTCGGTCCGTTAGTCGCCTAATAACGAGAGTTTATTCTTCCGATCCTCACGCTTGACGTATGTCGGTCAACACAATTCCATTGTTCATCTTTGATGTAAGCGTTGATTTATTCCTACGGTGACTTCCTAATTCTACATGCTTTCTAAATTGTCTTCGACTACATATTACCGTTATTATTAAGATGATTTATATTCTACAAGTAGGTAGGTACTTATAAGTAGTCACGCGCAAATCGGCTCTAATTGATTTGATCTTTTGCTGCATACACTGACTGTAGCGAATACGTGAACTTAAAGCTAACTTACGAGCTCCACACTTAAGTGCCTTTACGCAAGCTTGACTTATATAAGTAATTTGTGATTCTTGTGCAATGCTACAGTTGAGTTTCGTTAACTAGCGAACATTAATAACGTATTATAAACAAACAGAACGATTTATTTTTATATTTATAAAACAGTTTCGATAAGCGATAAGAGAGTGTTAATCGTTATCTCACTATCGCGTTTTCTTGGCATGGTAATCGATTGTGATAATTTAAATCTTCGATAAACAACTCTCTCTTTATAAAACACGTGTGCATCTCGATCTAGTTATAGTAAAATATTTAATCCAATTTATGGGCACGAATATTAACGTTCTTTGAATGAATCTCTTCTATTGAATAACAGATAATGATCAGTCATAACATAATTATCTATCGATATAGTCTAGTCTAGGCCATAGTCGGCACAACTTGGTCTCTAGCCAATGTCTGTTGCCAATTGCATTGAGGGTGCCACTGCCCTTTCAACTAATAATACTCACTGTATAAGCGTGAATCATATTTAGTAATAAAATTTACATTAACAAAAACAATACCTTAATAAACACTTGCAAAAACTGCCGCATTAGAAAACGATGATAACTCACCTGGGCGTCTGCCAAGTATATTTGCCAAAAGAGTTCTAACTGTAACATTTAATGTAAACTATCCCGAGTAACAAGCCAAAATAAATATATTGTGTTCTCAATAACCTCTTACTATGCAAATTAGTTGAATACCTGAACATTTTGTGTACGATTAGAGTTATATAAAACCACGCTAGCCCTTGTTGAGCGTCTGCCAGAAGACTTGCCAAGTACCTGCAAGTGTTAAAACATTATCTAATGCGAACCACATTTTTGGAATGATATTTATACAAGCGATAAATCGTTGCAAATTGATGCAATAACAAATCGTGTTCACTTATCGGGCCGCGTTATTTCAACGAGTCGAGACCAACGCGTTTTGCATTAATGCCTCGTATTCAATATTATCTTGATTTATAACAATACAAGATTGCGCTTTCGTTAAACATGTATCATTAAGTGAATAATTAGCCATTTCACGAGCTCGTTGGATATCGATATTTAATAGGTCGTATTAAAAATTAGTGTTGGTATAGTTAGTGCGGCAGGTACGAGGGACGCGCGGCGCGGGGCTCGGGGCGGGGCGGGGTCCTTCCGCCGGCAACAGCTGTCATATAGCAGCTGCTTCAGTGGATCGCACGTGCGACTACACCTATTATTTAGGCCATTTTTTAATTTTTCGAATGTTACGGAAGGTCCTAAACAAGGAACACCTTTGTAGTCGACCCGTAAACGGGATAGCAGATGCATGATTAATATCTTACGTTATTGTATTCCTCGGAAGACTGGCGGTTGAAGAATTAATCGTTGCATTAAAATGTTGTACAGTTTTCGATGGAACGCTTTGACGCGAGTTTCCATGCACACGTGACGCTTGTTTATGTGCCAATTCAAGGCCACTTGCATATTGCGACGTTATTCAGCTTATACGACTAATAGAAATCGTATAAAAATGTTCTAGCATTTGCGCAATTAGCTTATAAAAAAACTGAAAAACATGTTCCGCGAAAATGAAAAACTATTGTTACCTACCCAAAAAGTTTATTTACTTTGTTTTCTTACATTATACAATACCATTTTTGCTTCCTTATACAAAAATCATCATATAAATATGTATATGCAAAATATATGCTCAATTATATAATTTATTTGTAAGGTCTATTTTTACTCTCATTGTAAATCGAAAAATTATAAAACTCTAAATACGCCAACAAGAAATTTATCCAATAATAGCTTAATAACTATTTATGGAATAATAGTGAATCGCTAAGTCGAAAATCAAATAGCCCAACGGCATTGCACCTTCTGACCAGAACCGCAATGCAGTTTGCTGACACTACACCAATCTATACGTTTTTATTTCATAACTGCAAATTAAAGCCTTTGCTGATGCAAATGTTAATGACCTTTCTGTTTGTAAAACAAAGTTTCAACTTTTCCTCTGCACATATTCGTGTGATGCAATCTATTGCGGTGCCATTCAATATGGCCCGTTTCGTGACATGGCATTTTAAATTTGAAAAAGGTCATGCATCAAGAAATACGAATTGATCATTCGGAACGTTTCCGTTATTAATTTAGCAATTGTGAAATGAATGACACGGTTTTAGATAATTGTTTCTTTGTGCAGGTGATCGGCTAAAGATAGAAAACTGTGCCTTTATAGTGATAGTATAAGTTATATATAGACATTGGATCGTATCGGAGCAGTTTTGCAGACGCGGAACGTTACTGTGATAAACCCTGTGATGAGCGAAACAATTGAATATTTTTATATGTGATTTACCTGTGCCCAGTACAAACCGAGTACAAAAAAAAACGGATAGAGTTTTTATATATACATTGGAACAATGAAAGAGGAGTGTAAATTGTGTAACGTGAACGGATGGTGTGGGAGTCAGAGCAGCTCGGATTTCTCTATCAGCAACTTGATGAGGCCGGCGGTGCCCCACCAAGGGCAGATGGATCCCAGGCATGATACCGTTCTGCTCTCCGCGTACCTGTTCAAATTAGGTGATTATCCATTATATCCGCTTCACGATTACTACTCCAACATCGGTGAGTATCGTGCACTTAGATTTAGTTTTCGCACCCCTATTAACGTTTGCATAACAGAGAACTAATTGTAGATGTATTAGTAGTATTAGAAATGAAGAAGACTAACTATACTCACTGCTTGTTGGTAAATTGTATGTTTTAGATTTAAGAATAGCTGTATATACCGTATGCTTGTTAACAACCAATTTAAAAGTGTTAGTTTAAGCATCTTAAACGGTTATTATCCACTTAAGTTTATTACGTATAAATGGTGTTTCAGTGATGTTTTTATTTCAGCAGGTGATATTTGAATTCTGTTTGCTCTGTGCTCATTTATTACGTCTATTGAGTTATGTTTTATATGCGTTTTTGTTTATTTAGGTTAAACGGAAAACATCGTGAATTCTGTATTATAGCTGCGCAAAGCAGCTAAGCGCAAAGCTGCTATTTACTTATAGAGTGGATAGTTTATGTAATAAAAAAGCATATTAAAGATAATTACACTATGGAAATAAAAAAGAAGCTTCATATTAAATACTGCGCAATATAATTAAAAATTTGGTTACAAATATTCGGTTTAATATAAGCGCATTTGCGTCATACGGCTTTGTTCTTGCTTGTTTTATTGTTTCTAATACAGTCGCCGTGACGTATGTAAATGCCTATTAAAAATTATAATGTGACGATAATGGTCTCGTATAATGCGATTATTCATTGTTTCGTATTGATATTTCCTGTCGGAGCTGTGGAAAATATAAAAGTCGGATACAGCAATTACATAAAATAAAAATAAATTATCACTCGTAACAGTAGACGTTACGTAAGAAGAATATACAATACAAAACCCTATTCTATATGAATATAATGTATAAATTGGTACAAGAGATGTTTGATCTCATTGATAGACTAATGTAACCATAGGAATTATTTAAAGAAAAAAAAATCATATATAAATATTTGTTGTGTTATTACTTATTGTTGGGAACTTATATATCATTATGTAAACACAAAGGGTCGAACCCTATAATTATCATATGTGTTTGTTTTAATTTTTTTTCGCTATAGTGAAAACATGAATCTCCCTAATCAACAGACGTCGTTAAAGCAAGTTGAACAAAAAATATTGACGTTGTAATTGTCTATGTAAGTATATACGGAATTTCACACTTAAGCGTTAAAAAATACTTGCATAGAAAATGAAAAATCCTTTATTATGTAACAAAATTATTAAAAATATATCCGTAGCATTATAATTTCTTACATCATATTACGAGACAACTGTAAGTTTCACCACCAAGGGACAATGTTGTGATGAGTAATATGTAAGTCATAAAAATATGCTGTAATAAAATGTAGGTAACATTTCAAACATCTTTATAATAATTATATATACCAATAAAGCTGAATAGTTTGTTTGGTAAACTCGTTTATAAATCTCCGGAACTACAGATTGACATCTTAAAAATATTTTTATGAGATAAGATTGAATCGATGAAGGAATATTATTTATTAGAAGTGCTTTAAGATATTTTATTTCGCGTTTTCTTAAACCTATTGTTAAAATAATTTTAAAATGTAAAGCCAGTCCTTTGATAGAATAGCAAGACCTGTCTATATAAAACATATAATAAAATAATATATTGACCTTCACTGGAGACTAAATGGTAGGTGCACGTATCGTAAACTGTCAATAATAAATATTATTTAATTATAACTAATTAATTAGCAAGACAATTTATTAATGCACTATAATTCAATTTAATTACAGCGCTATGAGCTATCAATCAGAGAAGGGCCTTTCTAAATCATATTATTGCTCCTATAAAGGCTTTATTAATAGCAACATGCTCCTTACTAAACCTTAGATATATTTCTTGGTATATACATATTACATACTTATTATTTAATACAATGATCGACTTTTATAAACATGAAAAAGATTTTATTCGTATCTAAAAACGTAAATGTCTTATAGCTTCCTTGTCTTTGCGAATAAAAAGTTTTGATTCTTATAAATCACCCGATACGTAAAAAAGTATGTATTGGATAATTTATTTATAACGAGAAAAAAATCTAAGGTAATTAGGTAAATTAATTTAGTGTGGAACAATTGAGTGTTAAATTAATTAGGATATCCTAGTGTTCAAGTATGTAGTATACAGCGTCGAAGAGGCAAAGGCCAAATTACGTCAAATATATAACGTATAAAATATTTAAATGGTATTCTATCAAAGGTATTCTATTACAATATACACAATAGCAACGAAAAGCTTAATTTAATGACAGTACAACTTATAATCGACCTCGTTCACATCCGTGAGCCGATCCGGACATTTAGTTCTCAATTCTAGCTACTGTTATCTCGATATTTAATTTATGTCAAAGACAATGAAAACAACTGAATAGTTTAGCTGAGTTTTAATATTTAAATATAAGAAGGATATGCACAAAATACTTACTCGCGAATTCGAAGATCGATATCCTTATCATTGGTTGCATTACACCGATCTAGATAAGAATATGTCTACATACATTAGAGTATGTACACATACATTGGTTTTATGAATTTCTTATGTACTTGGTTTCGTTACTGATTTTTCTTTCCGCGTTTTAAAATATTGCAATAAAAATATTGTAAATAGACAAGTTAGAAGCATCAGGGTTGCCAACTTTTTAAAACAATGGGAGAGGAAGAACTTAAATAAATAAAGAAATGGAAAACAGGAAATGATAAGAGGGATATGATCCACCGGCGCGGGTGTGTCCACTTATGGCGCGAAATAATATAACAAAAGAGACTCAACGACTTGACGCCGGTTTCCTATGAGAGATGCGATGATCTCCAGTCGCTACTAAAATAATTACAACATTGTATTCTATTTTACTATTTTCCGCGTATGTTTGTATTAAATAAATAATACTTAATAGTAATAATTCATACCTAATAGTTGTACAAAATATCAACATTGTAATAGATAACAATTTCGCAATACGTAACAAAAATTGCGCACAAAAATATACAGCATTAATCATCTTTTCCGACTTATCTTGAATTCTGAAATCATTCCATAATAATATTCCGCACAGAACATAATTTTATTACTCGGTGTTACGCAATCAAATTGCGCGGTAAATACTAAACGAAATCGTTGAAAACGTTTACGACTCAAAATAAGTACGTACGTTTTGTTCTGCGATTAGCAAGCTTTTATTTATAGTTGGAACGGTGAAACAAACGCAATATGTACTGCATATAGGTACCGACGCTGACGAGATGGATTGCAGTATATTCAAGTAATTATTACTATTTTATTTTAACATCTAAAACGCCAATATGTATAATATTATTCCAATTCGATGTCTTAAAACGAGTAATAGATTTGATATAAATCACACATTTCGATTCTTACTCCAAAACAAAAGTACTAATATTGTAAATACATTTAAGTACGTCGATAGAATCTGCATCGCAATTCGCAAATCGATTCAAATTGTATTTGCAAAACAACAAAGTTGGAGGTAAACAGAAGCGAATACTCGTGAAAGTCGCACCGAGGGTGACGTCACGGGATTCTACTGATGAGTCAGGAAATCTTATTCCCATTACGGAGTGTAACAGGAAAATGGCAATCCCAGATCTCGGTGCGTTCCAGAAATAAATCGTATTACAGTACGAGCGCCATCGTCGCGTTTAATATTCATTAATATGACATTGGTATTATATACCTACCTATTACTTAGAGATAACATTTTTATTGAACGTTATTATAACGAGTTAATTCCGGAATGTTCAATGATGCACCTCATATTTGCGTTTGAAAATGTTTTTATTATACATACAGAAAACTGGTATGCGCTATCGTGAAAAGTTCGAATAACATTTTGACAAATTTCAATCACAATACGCAAAGCCTATAAAACCGATGTCAAATATTTATATAACTGAAATAAATTGTTTATGAAACGGATTGTATAAAAATAACGATGTTACAGATACTGACAATGCGTGAAGCTTTACTCGCCTTCAAGTTAGTGCCGCAGTTAAAACTTCAGACGCCTCCTAGGCGTACTTAAAAGGCATTCTTAATTCAGTGATGTAAAACTGAATTTTAATGATTGAAAACATGTATCATTTAAATCTTTAACGTTTATAATATAAGTAAAATTAATGGAAATTTCTCATCTTAACAATATTGCTCGAAGTTCACAACTTTTTATATAATAAAGCCGTTAAAAATATCGCAGCTAGTAAATAATGCATATTATACAAAACATAAGAATCTCGCGACACAGTACGGCTATCGTGTGCTATCTAATTCCAATTAGATAAGATAATACTATTATTATGCGAAGATAATAAAAGAAATTAGCGACATTTTTATCATAAGCCGATTCGCTTCCTTTTGTGAATCTATACCTACATATGTTTATTTTTTCACTATATCAACATCATTAAAATTCGATTTAAGATTTTTTATGTATCTCAAACTAGCCGGGCCGCGCGGTTTATGTTTTTTTGTTCCATCCCTTCAAAGCAAACTAAACTTCAACGTAACATTACATATTAAAGCAACTTTTCCTGTTCCAAGTCTAAACTATCCCTATATACAATTTTATCAAAAAAGGTCTTGCTTTGTTTAACATTAAGTATATACGAAGGATGAGATGAGAGATGATATTATGTCGAAATATCGAAAATATTTCAACGATAAAATCTCTATTTGGAATTATGTAATAAAGCATTTATCTTAATTTAAAAATAAATTATTTTTTATCTTTGTCAAAGAGATATCTCGAAAAAGTTTAATCGTATTATTAAATTAGCTGTTTACTGTCACACATAATAAGAATTGAACGCGTTAAAACATTTGAATAATTTCAGTACTAAAACGATTTAAACCCACATTGTAGCGTGTGATAATATTGCCTCCTTATTATTCATTCTATTCATAGGGACCCTCTTTATATTTGAAAGTGTATGTCCGTAAAGCTATAAAAAGTACTAAAGAATCGGTAAAGCGCGACCCCTCTCTAACTAGCACTCGTTCCAAATCAGTGAAAAACATTTATTTAAACCATTTTTTAAATTTTAAACACACAAGGGGTTTTCCTAGACGTGGTACTTATTTAGTATAATTAAACGGTGTTATTTAATACAAAAATGCTAACTTCTATAATAAAATTAGGTATATTCAGTTGTTTAAACAAAATTGTAAAGGCCATCTATCTGAACGGTAAAAGTTTGAGTGCGAGCTAAAATATTTCGAGTTTATTTCATGAAAACAATTTGATGTGACTGTAGTGTGACTTAACTGAATGGCGTCCGGTCGAGTTAATAGTTACACTAACTGTTTTAACTTGAATAGATAAATGACCAACTAAATGATACACGTAAAACAAGTTACACAATAAACCAATCTGTTATGAATGCATCTCAAACATAATTTAAGAAATAAATACGTGTAAATAATTTTTATGTCATACAATAATACAAAGAGGCATATTCATTCAATCCTAATAGTGTGCCGTATTCGAAATGCAAAAAACAAATGTACATTATTGAAACATCTTCTCTTCTATAAAATCAACATTTTGAAAATAGACCGAAGGTCGCTTTGACCTTTGACCCCTACCAGTGGCGCGTAAACAAACGATTGATTCATTAAACTTTTACCAAGCACTGGTAGTTTTCAATAAAAAGGAGTGCATATTATCTGAAAGACTTGCACGCTCCACGGCACGCAATTTCGCCAAACAATAGGCCTTATTATTTTAAAGAGTTTATTTAAGCTAGCATATCGACTTTGTCATGTTTCATAATATGTTTATGCAGCGTTATTTTCTTCAATGCTGATTTTTGTTGCGAATAACGTGTATAAATAAATGTGACACACGCTGTCCTGGCAAATAACATGGTATGTCAACAAATGCTATCTTCAATTCTTTTGTTTTTTCGGAAAACCGTTCAAAACTAAAACAGTGTAGCAAAAAATTTGTAATAAGTAAAATGAATATCTTAGGCTATTATTCCTAATTATTTACATATGTAGGTAGGCATCAAAATAATAAAATCAAGCGTATACTCAATATAAAAAAAAATTTAACATGTATAATCGAACATTCGCACTCAAGTAAAGCATCGGTTGATTATTGTAATATGAAGTAACAAAAAGCAATTAATGAACGAAATTAAAGTGTTATCTATGAATTTTATTGATGACATGAAGTGACAAATAAACCGGCAGTGCAAACCGAACGCCTGGAGGTGTCGTTTCGTTATTCATACAAATGAAACCGGATCACTGAATTATTTATTATTGTATTGACAACAACGTTCATTTGCACGCATCGCGTTGTGGCTCGATAACACATAATATTACGTTCCCGTAATTCGGTTCGCTTGCCAATCTTTTATAGCCTTTCTTCAATAAACGGTTTAACCTTGGTTGGTATGTGGTTATGTTAGTTGATTTTTATATTGTCTTTTGAAATAGATAAAAGACTTGATAACGGTTTTAGAATTTTTTAGTCTTTTTTTTGCGTTAAAACAATGTTTTTATCTATGTATCAAATTTTAAATTCGTTTAGTTACAAGTGGTATGGTCTATGAAAATCGTTAACCAACTACCGTGTTTCAAAGCAAAAAGACTTACGACAAATGATAAAATGCAAATTATCCATGCGCATAAAATCAAGTGTTTTAAGTTATAAAGGTATAAAATTTTATACGCAGGATAAAATGTTATCTACTTTATAGTATAACAGTTACATCTAAATGGTTTTAACGGGAATCGGGTTTTAGTAACAAATTACATTCTTGTTACAGGTAAGGCGAGCTGTTCGTGCACTTTATGTGATCCTATGCCTCGTGGCCCTTACGGTGAGTCATTTAACACCAATTGAAGCAACCCTTCCGGCGTGTACGTACCGGGAAGTCAATTGATTACACACAAAAGCGTCATACCCTTCGTTACTGGAGCTTTGAAACTGGAACTATTCTTTCATAGTTAAATTGTGTATTCAAACTTGTTACTCGGCTTTAAATTACTTTATCAGGCGGTTGGCTTTTGTTAGTATTGTCGGGTACAACATCTTGTTATAAGCTTATAAATACTCCTTATATGCTCCAATTTCTAAAATATTTAGTAACTTCCAGAATATTTTCTGATTATATCTCTGATAACGACGTAATGTTCTTACTTGCGTCAATCTCTTCGGTTACCTTATAAATTATTCTTTACATCCAAATTGTAGACTGACAATTCACTGTCGTAAAAGCCATACAGAGCGAGGAAATTGTAAAACGAAGAGCAAGACTAACAAGCGTTTTATATTGAAACTAGGGCGAATATCAAATTATGAGCATAGTTCGTTAGATGGAACATGTTCATAGACGCTCGGCGGCTAACATAATTATATTAGCCGTTCTTGCTCCTTTGTCCAATTGAATCCAGCGCAGTAATAAGTGGGCACACTAGGTCGCAGGGTCGCCCGCCCGCATCGTTCCCATATTACGCTATTCAGAATATACGTGAGCCTCAAAAGCGTCCTATAAACATTTCACCCTTATAGTTACTTATGCAGAGCGCACGGTTAAAAGTGTGGGAACATTGCTTACTGAATAATGCATCGACCAAGATCATTTTTTGTAATACTTACGTCAGTAAGCGGTTTGTTTATAATTTGTTAGCACGGTCTTGTGTGATATTCAAAAATGTTTAGGAAATGTAAGTAATACATATTTAAGTAAGGTATATAATGAATGGTTTAAATAATGGGGATGTACTATAAAATGAACGCTATCACTTTGAAAAACAGGATAATCGAGTCGTTGAAGTATTTTGCAAACATAGCGGCCAATATAGATTTAAACAAGCTCGCATTACCTCCAAAACATATCGCGTTACATCTCAATCGAGGCGCAGTTTTTGGCTTTGTATTAATAATGTCATTAACGTTGGCCCAATAATCCCCGTTAACTAATTGCTCGGCTTCAACTCTTGACGCCAATTAAATTTCGTCACTCGATTCGGTTTTCGATTTTATGAGAGCTCAGCAAAGAGCTCGGAATATACGCTAAAGGCTTTAAAAGCTTCATTTCACTCCCATATATTTAGTAGGAATTCGTGTTATTTGTTCTTAAAACGTCGACTCTTGAATCACTTTAATTGCTTGTATTTTTATGTTAAACATCTCGATAATATTCGGGTGAAGAAACCCGCTTCTTATAGTTAGCATAGTTGTGTGAATGCTCCACAAAACCCTCATTATAATAATATGAATAGAAATGCCATTCGAAATTCCTACAAAATATAGCAGAATATAAATATGATTTTAAAATGTGAGCATGTGCTGAATATGAATAAATAAAACGTTCTTTTATAAACCCTATTATTTATCTACTTCCGTTTCTATTACGGAGCTCCAAATGCAATAAATCTTATGCGCCGTGTACATTTTTTACAATATTTTAAGTTTATAAACGTTTTCTATATGAACATACTTAAACGTAAACCTAACTTTTTCATTTTCTTTATAATGTATTTTTTAATTTAGGATTCAAAGTTTTTGTATATATATCCAAGTTTGGTTTTTGTTGAGGTCGTTTTTATCTAACTACTCATTGGTCATATCAAATATTCATAACCTTATACATCCTTAAACCGTTGAGATATTGTTTCCTGGTTTAATGTTTAGTTCTTACTCTGAATTTAGATATTGATTTTATCTTTTTTTTTAAATGTTTAGCCATAAAATTAAATTAAACGTACCTTATTAAGGAACTTCACATTATATATATGTACATAAATGAAATCTTTAGAGCTCGATTATTTAACAAGAAATGCGTGCGCATTCAATGCCGTTTAATCTCTTTTTATGCAAGGCTTATAAAAATAAATTATCGACGTATTTAGCGTCGTTTGTCGCGACCCGCATACAAATGCGCGATGGTCCAATCCCATCAGAGCCCGTCTGAGTTCACCCTAATTTTTTTAGTAATCGCCGATCGTACAATTCAAGTGGCATTGACATCTCTATGCCATGTTCCCTAATTGCCACCCACCTGCTTTCGTATTAGACGCAATACGTTTGTTTTTGTTCAATCACATTAAATGTTTACTGTCGTTTGTATTTCGGGATGGATGTTTCGAACGTAGGTGTTTGCGCGTCAAGGAATAAAAGCAACCGAGAGATTGACTAAATCCGAGCAAACCACGTGGGCGTTTGTGTAGATTTATGATGATCGTATTTTTATATTGTTAGCTTTCCATCGATAAGTTACGTGCGTTTTGAGATTAATCTTGTGGTTTATAAATAGACTCTTACTTCATATTATTTTAATTTATCAGTAAACTATTTTTAAATATTTTTTCGCGCGATACATTCGTCCTTATACAGCGAATGTATTTGTTTTGTATCTTATCTCTATGAATAATTCATACCTACTATAAAAGTGGTTCATTGAATTTAGGCCACTTCAAAAAAGATTTATTATTTATTACGTACATATTGAGGTCAAACGGCGAACTAAACGCGTCGCTATGTCGGCCTGTTTAATCCAAATTTTCACGTTTTCGGCATCCCTATTTGCTAAATCACTTCTGTCTTTGCATTCTTGACCCGAATTGGCTGTTTCGTCACTAATTTGAATTCATACATTTAAAAGTGAGTGAACATTCGAATCGAGGTAGCCTAATAGAGTTGAAGTGGAATATTTAGCCGCGAAATTGCAAGGTCGGAGTTACATTGTCGCATTCGCTTCCTTGTGTGTGATCTCACGGTCTGTTATCTTCAAGCACATTATCAATATCCAAGCGTTTCAAGATAATGTAAATAGCAGTGCGTTATGTAAATCGCGCTAATTTTTGCGAAGGTCGGTGCGAGACCTCGCGAAAGGCAGTTCCGACCTCGTGTGTATCTGTGACGCGATATGATATGCGCAGTAATATGATGATAACCATTTGCCACTCTTACTCCGACGAACTATTGTCCATGTGCTCGCGCGACGAGTGACAAGTTGTATTATCGCGATGTGGAAAAAGCTCTACGCCAGTAAGTTTTATCTTGTATTATAGTTTCCTTGTGCGCATTTATTTTAAAGGTTTTAGTAGTTAAATTATTGTGTATTGTGATTTATTCATGGATATGTATTTTTTGTATTTGCATAAACTATATTACAAAAACTCATACCTAATTAAAAAAATATTAAAATTTATTTCAATTTTTAGATAAATCATTTTAATGATCTTAAATATTTCAAAGCGAATGCAGAGTAATATTACAATATATTTTAAATTTTAATACGCCATTATTGTTTATAAACAATGTTTGAAATAGTAAATTGTTATCTAAAAATTTTTATTGTGAACGTACAAATCAATTCGGCATTTCATTGTCAAACGACGCGGTAACACATGTTTGTTTAAATGTATTTAAATATGTCTGCATATTGTATGTACACAGTTGTATTTTATATATTCATATGAATGCAATATTGAAATCTGTCTAGATCTTTATTTATATATTGTACTGATTTCGATAGCCAGATTAAAATAGAAGCTAGCTTCTATTAGCTCCTCGGAGCTTGTTTAGTTAAAAAATAGGCTATAATATATAGACTAGACTCACATAACCGTTAAAATTAATTAATTTAACGAGAATGTTATTGGTTTATCAAGATCGTCATCTCCTTTTATCATGATCTGGCTTTTAATAATAATTATTTAATAATAGTATTTATTATATTACCGTCATCATAAATATTTTTTTACTAAGATAACATGTAGTACGTCTGATCTTCATACCATTTCAAGATTTTGAGTGTATGACATTTGCAGCAGACACTAGAATTTTTATAAGTCACTAAAGATTTTTACCTACTTGATGTGTTAATTATTTTAAAGAAGTATAAATAGGTAATTTTAGGTTTTACTGATTTCATTTTTTTTCTTTTTATTCACATTCATAAGTAATTACATATATAAAACTAACTTCTAGTTACATGCACTATATAGCTTACACACGACCGAAACTGATGGACTATTTATATTTAATATTGCTATTTAATAATACATATACATATATCATTAGTTTAATTTGATATTATTGATATTATTACTCACACTAGCTCACGTTTGTTGTCGTGTCGTCATAGATAGCCGCTATACAGGAAAAAAAACAATTATATTCAAAACTATTTCCGTAAACATTTAACTAAATACTAAACAAAAAAATGTAACAAGAATAACCGAATAGCAAACGTTTCTATTGTTTCAACCAATATACATTAGTTAACGATTTACGGTTTAACGAAATCCACTTATGAAATGTTTACACGAATTAATAACAGTTGTTACGAGTTAGTGGCTAAGGACGCGATATTTTTGGTTCGACTAACCGATATAAATAACTTACTGCTATACCATAGACACGTGTTTTATTTTATAATTTAATTTCTGTAATATACATATAGCCTATCTCAGTTTTGTTTACGTACGTTAAACATTTATATAATATGTATTTTTGATTGTTGATTTTGATATGATGACATTTTGTTAATTTTTATAACCACTTATGAATAATATTCATCTGCATTTTATGACTGTCAATTTAATATGCTACTACGCATCATTACATATATATGTTTAAATTCTTGAAACAAACAATTATTATGCGGTTTTTTTATATAGATAGACAAATTGATTCAAGTGGAAGGTTTATATAGATAATATATGCGTGCGAAGCCGGGGCTAGTTGCTAGTCAGGAATGGAAAAAATAAATAAATATAACATGAACATGATAAAATTACTACTAAACGCAAAACATTAAAACAATGAATAACTGGTTGGTAGTATCTACAAAATGATTACGCAAAGAGAAAGCTAAGGTAGGGTAAACAAAACCGCGGTAATGTCTCGTTACCGCGGCACTTATAAATCAAAGCTACATTGTGCTAACGGCGAGCGCGTTAACATGGCTTTAATACCGGCTTATCTAATGCACTTGTATACTATCTTTATATGCTTTTGTAGTATTGATAAAACTGACTTATCTAGACAATTTCGCTGATGACAATCTTCGAACTCTTTTATCTTTGGATGTTTCTTAATTGCTGGTAAGAATTTTATAAGACTAAAGTTCTGGAATAGGTTATGATTTTAATTCTTGACGCTTAACTTTAATTAGGCTTTTATTGCCTAATTGTTAAACATCTCGAATGGGCTGTTGATGGGTAAATAGGTAATGGTAATGGTAATTAATGGTACCAGCTATATTTGACCTAAACAAACTGACTTACAAATATGTAAAGTTTATTAACAGCATGTTAAATTGTATTTTATTAATATTAACAGTTGAAGAAGATCAATTGATTTTAATTAACCCAATTATACTGATAGATGCATAGTGTTCTGGTTGCCATGAATTATAGACGTCATAATAATATTATAACAAAGATATCAAAGCCAAATTAACTCTTTATTTATTACTGTGAAAGTTTGCCGCGATAATATTGATAATGTTGGAATGTTTGCCAGACGTCGGAAAGGATCATACAAAGCAATGTTTACAATGTTAATACATGTTTTCAAAACATACCGTGGTTTGCAAGATGGGTTTATTATTAATCTCCGTAGTAAATATGTATTGCATAAAGGAATTGATGCTTTATACATTTAAAGCTGTTTGAAGCTTCACATAATCGTGTGCCCTTCACCCAATTTTAAGGGAATGAGGAGATTTATATTGTATTGTAAGTTAGTGTACATTAATTATAGTTAGGACAACCAAAACGTCCCCTTATTTTTTGTTGAATACATTGAAAATGTGTATTTTTCTATAACATTCGATATTAGGTTTAAAAATATAACGTTGTCAAGCAAAAGTCAAGGTTGACGCAGACAAAATTAAATAAAGCACCCACCACGCGAGCTATCAATAAGATCTGAGCCATTTAAAATTCACGGCCGATAAGGATTTGGCACTTCGACACTCGTTTTGAATTCATAATACGTTTTTATAGCAGTGCCTGATGTGGCTTCACGTAAAATGGTTGCAAGCTGTAAAGCGGAAAGAGCATGGTATTTTATGAACATATTTTGATGATGGCTACGACAAAACACTCTTATTAGGAATTTTACTACGAGTAACAAAAATAATATAAGTTTTAAAATTCAAAAGTCAAGCCCTTTTTCTAAACTATATTTGATATCATAAAAATAATAGTTTAGGCGGAAAGCGTAAAAAGAGTTAGAGACTATCATTAAGGTATATTAATGATAGTTTATACATTACAAATGTAAGTGTAAGAATACTATATTTTTATTCAGGTCGTTACCAAACTATGCAGAAATAACTGGCAATACGATAAAGGTATTCAATTTAAAGTTCACTTCAAACCGACTGGTTATTAGTACATACATATTTCTAAATCGTTATGAAAATTAAATCGCTATAAATCACTCACGATCAAAATATCAAGGCATAAATAATTTGAGCTATAATATGTATTTAGACCGCTTATCAGTCTAGTGGTCCTGAATACTAGTTCAAGGCGACTAGCAATATGTGGCCAGTAAATTATTAAGCTTCTCATTCGGCTTAAGACATGTTTTATACCGCGTATGGTATAAAACAAGCGAAGTTGCCGGCAAATTATTATACACGTAAGATTCTTCACGACTTTTATGTTTATCTAAAATCGTTATTTAATGCGTATCTTATTAACAATTGCTAAAATTTATACGTTTATAAAGTTTCGATTAAATTATTCCTAGCGGACATCTCGTAATATCAAGTAAGTAGTTTTACCATGTAGAATTAAAAATGTCTGCTTCAAATTTACTTAGATGACAGTTTTTATCAAAACAACCTTTGCAATTAATTCTCCGCTTTATTTTAAGTGTTATAGATTAACAAATATTATATAAAAATCGGAATCCTTTTACTACGAAAAGAAATCTTTGGTTTCAGTGGTCATTGTTCTATTAACATAGATAAAGCTAGAGATCGCTGACCTTCTAATAACCTTAATAGTCTTAGACCGACCACGTCTTCAGAGGAAATATATTAACCCACATTATTTACTACATACATTCGGCTAAGTAATTGTTGGTTTATAGGATCAAAGCTCCATAGTCACGAAGTTGACATATGATAGTCGAACAACGTCCTATAAATTATTGGATTTTAGTTAAAACCGCTTCTAAATTTGGGTATTTGCAATATTAAACAAACAACCTTTGAATAGAAGTTCATTCGTCTAGGTTTGGTGGATTTATTAGCAGACTCAAAGTTATTTATAAAAATTATTTAATCTTTGGATAGTCACTTAACTGTATGATGAAGCTAAAAATGATATAAGTAAAAAGGAATAAGAAAATACTGCGATAAGGTGATAAAGACATGACCTTGATAGTAACATGTGTACTGAAAGATTAAACAATATTTAAATTAGTATTATCGAGTCGCAGTAAATTGGTATGTCGGAGAAGTGAATTTGCTATGGAAAAGAGTCATATAATTCAATAGTAGTTTTTGAAACATTCGTCTGTATTCATAGCCTTTTGCTTCTAAAAATAGATCATACATTTGATGTTAAGAGATTTTGGTTACTTCATACTTCATTCGTAAGAATGTCGAGTTATTAAATTAACTAATCAATTTATTTCCTTGCTTTCTTGAAATAACACCAGGCAAAACGATTCCCTTTTCGCTGTTAAATAAAAAGAACAGCAAACAATAGCGAATATTTTGTTGGTTTATGAAAAAGCTTATAAGCATGACCGAAGTAGGGCGCAGCGACCGCATTCGAAGATCTCATTCCGCCAGTGACGAGCCTGGCCTGTTTTTAACGTTTCCCCGCCTAAACCAATTTCGACATGTTTTTCTTCGCAATTCTTTTGCACAGACATTTCCCAGGAACTGTTTTTGGTAGGCGATTTCATATTGATGAACAAACAATTTTTCGAAAAAACAAATCAAAAACATTAGCTAGTTTCTAACATTCATTCATATAATCTAGCATTGATAAGATTCTTTGAAATTAAATATAGGTATATGAAACATAATTATATCGTGAGCGATTATAAAGATAGGTAAATATATGCATTCAATAATAATTTATGAAAGCTAGCGTTCGCTGTGTTTTCATTTATCGGCGGGAATTTTAAAACTTCAATTTTCAGTCTCGGAATCCGTTATTCATACCACAATACAGAGCTGGGAAAAATAAGAGCGTTTGCCAATGTATTTTAGATGCATCCTAGTTGTTCGGAAAAACTGTGACTTGGGAAATCTAAATCCACACTCACATTCGCTACATTCATATCGATTCGTCACAATAAAAGCGTTTAGGTTCAAAATTTAAAACGCATATACAAAAATCAATATTAAATACGTACCTTTTGGAAATTTTCAATATCTATACTTTCTCGAATTATTAATCTACAATTGATATCTGATTTCAAAGTCACGTTTTATCTATTCGGAATACTGAGCGTTATCTTCGATATAACGATACATATTGGCATTATCCGTGATTGGAATAATCCACATTCAAATTGCGCTTTGCTTTGTGTTTACCATTATAGTGCAGCTTCCATTAACCGGACTAATTAATGTCGTAAAGTATCCGGATAGTGGCCAAACCGGAGCCCTGATTATAAAGAAAAGTAATTAATGTCTTCACTAGAAAGCGGAATCGGAAATTTTCTTATCAGTAAGTTACACGTATTAAAATTTTATTATCACCTTACTTTTTAATATTCTAATACAAATTTACCGGCTTACATAGCTAAATCATTTTCCGACAACAGTTTCGCAGTTGTCAGTCCAAATAATTACAAATTCAAATGCTTAAGATCCGGATAATCGAGTCTTCACTGTCATCTGTATTATGTATAGCTATGACGTCATCCATTGGCTTATTGCGTCATCGTTTAACACCCCTTGTGGCTTATTAGCAGACCCCTCGGTACATTCTAATTCATTAACATCGCTTTGATTTTGAACGATATAAACATATAAAAGACAGTTTACGATTGTACATCTTAAGTGATCATTTAATTGACTTTAAAAATGTTACAAGTTTATTTTATGAATCCAATATCAATTCATCATATCAATCAATAAATAACTAGGTTAGACTAAGAAACGATGGCTTTTCTTTTGTTATTAATATACTCATTTCATCAAAACTACCAACCTAATGCTATTGTTGTTGAACTAAAGTTAACTAACTAGTTTAAGTACAGATTCCATATCGAAAGTTCCAGAGATAATATTGACTATGGCTCTTCAAATCATCGTGACTATTCTACATTTCACGTTGTAATCTGTGGTTGCGAAGGGGCCAACCCTTCGCTCGCTCAAGGTCGCAGGGGTGCCAGCGATGCTGACGATACAATTAGCTTTATTTATGTACATGGTGCCTCAATAATTTAAATTGCAGTCCGTGCAGCACAGACATTTTGTTTACATTGTACTAGATTTATCAATAAACGGTTTGTTCTGCACCTGTAATACTTTAACCGGTCATTTTATAAAAGAAAACGGTATGGAAATAAACATGGACACGTTTGGATTGTGGGTGCTTCTGTTTCTGTTAAAAAAACCGTATTGTGATGATTTTATAAATGTTTATTGCTTAGTTACAAACAAATGTCCTTATTCATTAAATCTTACTTTGACATAGACTACCGACTTAGTATTACAACAAAGTGGTGAATGACTTCTCCTCCTCCCTAAATATCAAAACTTATTGAATAATCCATGAAAGCTTTCCCCTGAACAGCAAAAACTAATTATCAAGTAAACGGCGACCGCATTATCAGTCCTAAGTTCTAGTCTAAACTCTCTAACATTCCCTGAAAGAGCAAATAAGCTACAGGTTAGTGCCGCCGCACGCTCAGATATCATTATAATATTTAAATAGAAACGTTTGACAGACAAATGTCCACATTTATGCTATCTAAATATTTTCATAAATTAAGGTCACTGGTAGAGCAATATTGAGGTGAAGGATTTAATACGATGGAAGATTATGGTTTTAGACATAGGCCAAAGTTGATTTTATTTTTTGAAACATTTTGTACAAACATTACTCATATAATGAGCCATTGTAATTCGTAATATAAAAACAAAATGCAACTTTTCGAAAATAAAGATTTAGATTTGATGTCGTATCGAAGTAGCGTCTTATTCACTTGTCAATGAATTAGATTGTTGTGTGTGTATGTGATGTGATTTTAAGGTGAACTTATGATTGTTTGGATTAGCATAAAACTTAATTTTAATGTTTGTAAATTAAGTTTTTTAAAAGATTTAATTATTAATCTGAAGTAATGTGAACGTAACCTCTAAATAAAATTGATTAAGTAAATGTTATTCAATCAATTATTA
>JADANM010005719.1:4465070-4476081 GCA_026213755.1 Eurema hecabe
ATAATATAGTTAACACATTAAAGTGATGATAAACGCGATTGCGACGCAAGCAGCGCGTTAATATGATAATTTTTCGACATGGCCGTTAATGATAACACAAATGACATTTGCATATTGAGGGGATCGTGTTTAATTAAATCTTAACGTTACACAATTATGTTTTTCAACGGCTATCGCAATAAAAATATTAAAACAGCTTAATGTCAAGAGCGGTTATCTCATGCGATCTATTTGATCTTTTAGCCTTTAAAACTTCCTTGAAATTAAATGAACAGAAGAATACTAATTAGCGTGTATCCGTTTTGTATTTAGTCATTCTTATCTTTTTGAAACCATTGAAATTCATGCCAAATGCATTGAAGCCTCGATGAATAAGTCTTTAATCTTATCTGCATTCATCAAAATTGTTAATGGCTATTAACTTGGCAAATTTTGTAGATAAAAGGCACTACGTATTAATAATATTATACAGGAACAAATAAGCATCATCGAACGAACGACGTCGTATTTATGACGACAAGCTATAAAAGTTCTGTTACTTTCTACGGGTTCTAAACACGAACATATTTATTGCTAACTTAATTGCTTTAAAACTCACAATTTCATTAATTGTTTCAACAAATAACTACAATAATTGTTCTTGCATTTCCATGTTCAATTATTCTTACTCGGTAACTTCAGTTTAATGACTTTTATGTTTTATTTTAAAACTTTTCTTGAAGTTTTCTATATGAATAGAGGTTTACAATTCTACCAGATGTTTGGACGCGACCATAACTTAGATTTAATACAACTATAAGTCATTTAAACACGGCTCATACAACTTGTAAGGCGTAGCACATCTCACAATAACATGTGACCAGACTTCTGAGAAGATACTCCAACTGCACAATGAAACCGGTAAATAAATAAATAAGTGCAAAAAATACACTTCGAAAATAACCCCCTTACGGCAGCTGCAAAGTATAAAGGACCAAGGTAAACTACTTGTGCGTTTTAGGCCGAGTTTTGTACAGCAAATTGAGATTTTTTTACTTCGCCACACAACGATACAAAAATAGATCATTTGTTTACGGCTTGCAGGTAATTTATATCAAGTAGCGGTCATTTTAATGCTCGATAAGTTACACGGAGAGCATTAAATGTTCATTTCACGTAAATTAATCCTTAAAAAACCCGTTCAAGTGTCGCAATAAATTGTCGGAGAATAGCTTTTTAAGTTCATTAAATAAAGATAATTTAATGTGTTTTTATTTCGTTTTTTGTGTCAAAAATGCGTAATTAATATCTTTAATTGCCATTCAGTTGAGTAAGTATCCGATTCAAAACTGGTTTTGCTGTTAATCCTAAGAGTTTAACGTTAAAAGTACTTAGTATTAAACGTGGAAAAATAGCTTGACTTTTAATATTACTGATACTGAAGATTGTATAAGTAAGAACGTAGTAAATGATACAATGTAATGTGTAACGCACCAATGGTTCTATTTAAACTTGAATTGTCTTATTATTTATAGAAGTCAATGTTGAGGTGTTATAAATATACATATGTAGGTACCTACACGAAAAACATAGAAGTTATGTACATATGTTTAGTAGGTAATTATATAATTAAACTTAATGGTCATATTTCATAGGCATCAATCTATTTCTCAATCTCATTCAACTGCAAGTTCCATCATTAAGCTCGCGGGTATTACGGATGCACCTGCTCTATATTTATGGTCATGTCTCTATAATCTATGACGCGTTAATGCACACTTATCTGTTTCTATTAATCTTATTTGTTTAAGCCGCCATTACTTTATTGACGAGATTATAATCTTAATAAATAGGCCGGCCTTTTCTGTTCGATACAGGTGAGAGTCGTATACTATTAATTTGATATTTCTGGATTATGAATATGTATCAAAGTTTTTTTTTAAATTGAGGCTATTTTTTAAAGTGACGAATAGTATTTTGGTTCAAAGGAACACCGATACGATTACTTATGTCGATTATTTTTTTAAAGATGAGAGAAAGTTGGTAATTATCGACTTCTATAATATTTTATGATTCAACCAATAGATTAAATTATTTTGTGTTGTTATAAAATTACTCTGTACGCATCCCTTAAAATAAGTTTTTTCATTGGATTCTAGTTCTATAATGTACATTGTATCTCTGTCAAGGTAAACGTACATTAAGCCTTTATCGGATCAAACGAGAGAACTCGCGTGTAGCCAATTAGCCGCCTTTCAACAACTTACGACAATCCGAGCTGACCACTCTCGTCTCCTGGACTTATCTAAACAAAGACGGTGTTCGAAATTCGATCGTGCATATAATTTAAGTTTCTTATTTTGTTTTTATTACTGGCCTGACTTAAGATTGCGTAGATTATAGATAACAAAGAAAAATAACTTTTTCAAACGACTACTATGTTTTGATTATGTTTTACTCAATGTGTCAATTTGTTTCAGTTTTTTCCTGTCACTTTGACACTTGCAGTTATGGTCGCAGGCTAATAAGCGATCCTTTGTCATTTTATCATAAATAGAATAGAATGTTTTACGCATACCTGTTACCAAATAACTGTCTAAATATATTATATAGGTATGTCAAAATTAAAGGCAAAGAATGATTTCTTAGTTGTATTCGGGAAATGTTGCAGTGCTCCAAGTTATTGCCGCCTCTCCGCCCTCACGATTCTATTCGAGTAACGGTATCGCAGCACACTAGCGCTCTGCGGCGAAAACCAGAAACATCGCTCATTGTACGAGTATTTGTGCTATAGCGTTGTTCTAAATTATAATTGCATTGGCGTTCCTTATTTAACGGTTTGTTCTTGTTTATTCAGTTTATATTCACTATATCACATTACATAGCAGCTAACTTTGTATGGATATTTAAAACTTGGCTTTTCGGAAAACTACAGAAATATGAAAAAAAACTAACTTCGTAAACAATCATTTTAACAAGGCATTTTTTTTAAGTTTTTGAAATGAAAAGATATTAAACTGTACACATTAAAATATATAATTTACATTCAACTCGAAAATGTTATCGAAAAGTGATAGCGGTTGAATAAAATATGTCGTAAAATCGGAAGTGATTATGACCACATAATATATTGAAATTACCACAAATACGGTGAAAGCATCATACATTGCATATTGAATATTTGGAGCAGCGATTGTAATGATATTTTTATAAACTATCTATGTGCTGGGCACCTCGGTTTTGCCTGCGTAATATTCCATCTCGTCTTTTCTAGAATATTAAAAGTTTTTCATCGATGCGATGCGGCGATCAAAGCAGGGATTATCAAAATGTGTAGAGCCGTTCCTTAGTAATAAGTGATTTAACTAACTTTTTTATCTAGATGTTAATATAGACATAATTCGTATAGTTCTAAACAAATATAATTCATTAATTTAGTTTGAACTTGACTTCATATTATCAGAGTATTCATTAAGATATTAACGACTACGTCATATAAACGTTTAACAGTCAAATTAATTGAAATATAATATATAAGTAAAATGTTTATTGCCATCTAAATCGCGCCAAACGACACACTAAACCTTGTATCTGTAATAAAGATAAAAACCTTGTCAAACTTGTTTTGTACGATTGTAACTTTTTAATTTGATTTGTCAAAATTATTCAAAGGTAATTTGAGTACCTTTAGGTATTTTAAATACATTTATTTCATAGTTTCTAAAAAGTCGTTTTTAAGCAAATATTTTCTAATAATTAATATTAACTAAACAAACATGGTTACCCGTTTTAAATTTATATTTTCCTTCTTTAATGGCAATAATATTCACGAGATCTTAATTTCTTACAGACTATAGTAAAGTATTGCCCAAATAAAAAAATACAGTTCGAAATCAATACCAAATTTACAGTTTAAAGTAGTCTAGTAGTACTAAATAATTTGTATTTTACAAAGTGCTTTGTATATACATACATGATATATACCATGTGAATGGAATATTTTGTGTTCAACGTGTTTTTATATCGAACGGAGGTGGGCGACCACATCCGTCGACCCTTAAATAGCTGACGCAACAAATTTTATTACAAAGAAAACTTTCAATTGATTACTGTACTTCGAAAATAGCTGAACTTAATAGATCCATTGTACTACTTACTTTGTATAATAGAAACATTACAGACTAATATCTCGTTTCAAATTAATGCAAGAGAAGGGCATTTAATACTTTTTTTTGAATCCATTTAATGAATAACATCCGTCCTTTTGTTGCTAAAGGACGGAAATAATTTTGTTCTTATTAATTCCTTGTTTATGTAAAACAAGGGTTGTCTAATGTACTAGCAAAATATATTGGCTGTATTTAAAAAAAAAATCGTCACATACTTTTCAATCGCGTTTTAAACTAAAACAGCAGTGTTTATTTGAGCCCGATACAGTACGATAGCGAGCGTCTGCCAGCCCAATTAGCATGTATTAATGTTAACGGATACTAGATAAGCACTAGATTGCTCTATTGAATAGATAAAGTTATACTGAACCCTTTAAGCCGGAAAACCCCTGTCAGACGGTGAAGTGTGTTTTATTGAATGTTAAACAGTTTTCTGCCTCAATTGGCATTTACCGCGAAGTATCTTCGCTCGCGACAGGAACTGGAAGCCATACAATCTAATGATTTTATAAATATATTCAACGTTGACAGCTTAGAATGGTTATAATGCACTCCTTATACCTACATACAGTAGCCATAATATACTTGCAATATGTTTGAATAACAGAAGTTGGATATTATTATTTTTTTTCAATCTTATAGCGAAGGTGTTGTTCGGTGTACAAAAAGCCAACCATGTATTAAATTTTAAGTAAACCGATAGACGATCTAAATTTTAATGTGAAAATAAAACTGACTCAGTCCGCTCGTGACTAATCATGATAATTATTTATCTTTAGCATTGATATATTTTCCACTACAGTATGCAAAATAATTTAGTCCTAGCCGCCCGTCCCGGCTTCGCACGGATAGACATAGTACTAAATATAGCCTATGATAATAAGTGATAATGAAGCTTTCTAATGAAAAAAGAATAATTAAAATCGGTCCAGTACTTTTTGAGTTTATTCGTTACATACAAAAATAAAAATGTTTCCTCTTTATAATATTAGTTATTTAGTATTCGTACGTCTAGAGGAAATGTATAAAAGAAATGTTACGCGGCCAATATCAGGTCACTCAATCTTATTTAATCGTGTTTCTTCTGTCCGAACAGTTACCTAAGTGTATATATAAAATTAATAGTTGTTCTGTATTGTCTCCAGGGTACTACCAGCCGGCGGGTCCCCTGATCAAAGAAAGCAACGCAGACGCCGAGCGCGCCCTCACGAGGTATCACCCGGCACCTCACTATCACGCCCCACACCCACCTGTAAGTATACTTAAATATTTTAATATACCAACTATCGAATCTTTATATATTTAATGTTATAAACTAAAAGCTTAAAGCTTAACCATTTCATAGACTCATGGCTTGGTTTTGAAAAATACAACCAAAAACCATCTTATGTATAATCACTATTCATATATTATATTTTAATTCTGCTCCTCATTAGGAAAGTACAAAACCTATGTGTACTTTTATACGGTCTCCTTTGTTGGGTTTTTGTCCGTCAATGTGTCTTTTTATTACAGTAACACATAATTATCGAGTTGAGTTGAGTAAACTTAACATATTGATGTACAAAAACGGCCACAAAACATGGATTTTTAGAAGCTATAATCCAGTTGTTAAAACTTTTTATCATAATATATAAGAGTTTTTAATATAAAGCAGAGACTTTTTAAGTTTAAAGATGGTAGTTATAAATCATATTATCCTAAACAACATTGTGTAAAGTCTAAAATCCGACCGTTCTGTATGTAATTGGAACAAGACGTATTGTGTCCAAATTGAATTATTGGCAACGAAATCACCATTGTCGTATTGGATTACTCAAAGTCGGCCTTTCAGGGATGAGTTACATTCGAGCCAAATCTTCAGTATGGTTTATCCAGTTGGAGTTATAAACGCGAAACTTTTAAACAACATTTTTATGCTTTTTAATTCTTTTAGACCTTGGTAATGTTGCCTTTAGAAATTTTAAACTTTTAATTATCATCATTTAACTTCGAATTATGAACCTTACTATTAATAAAATTAATGCATAATAAAAAGTATGACATTACGTAGATAACCTTAAAGAAAGAATGTTTAATTCAAATTAAAGAAATACTTCAACATCCATATTAGTCATCATTAATCTTTGGTAAGATATTTAAAGAGAAAGAGTTATTTAAATTGAAACATATCAGATCCCCACATTCCACTAATCCAACATAGAAAATAGGCTTAAAGTTGATAGCGGCCGTTTGTGTCAGTTTTCTTGATAGACCGTCAATTTAGTCTGGTCACGTTCCAAACGCGTATTGACAATTTACAGCTACAATATTACATTTACCTTTCCCTTTTTTGTAATGACATAAAATCCCTATCTCTTATGTTCTAAATCATGACAAGCTTTATCGAATAGGATTTACTATATTTATTACTAACCTCATTACAATTTGCATTATAAGTAAATAGGCGAATTTATGTTGATAGGTACTTATGTATTATGTATCTTTATTTATATATATTTATAGTCTAACAAGCGACACGGCTTCGCACGCATATATTATGATGGAAACTATCCCATCGTTAAAGTTGTGCAAATTTAATTTTAAATCCGTTCAGTAGTTTAGGAGTCTATTGCGGACAAACAACGTGACACGTCATTTATATATATTAAGATAATGTTTTATTGTTATTTATAGCCTTTAAAGTTAAATTTTATGACTAGGACTATGTAATTCAACAGGTACTACAACAGTATGGGTCGTACTATCCCACAGACCTGTGCTACGGCAGGTATTACAGGCCGCCGGGTCCCTATCACATGCCGCCGCCGCAGCAAGATGCACCCGTAAGCATTTATTTAATACTATCCGTGCCCTGCGGCTTTACCCGCGTAGTTCCCGTTCCCGGGACGACACCGGGATAATAAGTATCCTATGTGTTAATCCAGGGTATCGCCTATCTACATACCAAATTTCAACTAAATCGATCATGTCGTTTTTGCGTGCGCATAAAAAACTTACATCCATACATTCTCACAAACTTTCAAATTTATAATATTAATAGGACTGAGCTACTTTCTTAGCATACGTATACGTACTGTAGGCTATAGACAATATATTCTATATAAAGATAACAAGTAAAATATTCACAGCAATAGGTGCTGAATGGAAGAGTAATTTATTGTTTTGATCAGATGACAGTATTTCTTCATCAATATGGTCAGTAGTCTGGCAATTTTTCCTAACGTTGGGTGAACTTACGAAAGTCATATATAAGACCTATTGTAGTTAGTTACTTGTAGAAAGCATTGATATTGATAGTAAAGTAGACAGGGCATTAAAAATGTTACCTAATATATTAGTGTAATACAATTATCTATCAATTCTAATCCGATTTACTATAGTTCATAAGTTAGGTGTACGATATATGTTTAAAATCTAATGCCATCAATTGAAGACCTATACAGTAAATTCAAGTCATATGTTATATATTCTCAAATTGGGTCATTTTTGGTTTAAACTTAGATATCAATTAAATGTTACATTAAATGATTAGCACGTATACGTCATATATATTATATCTGCCTACATTTCAATTTTTATAAATAAGTCCGCCCAAAAGCGTGCACAGTGTTTTGTTTATTTATATATTTACCTGTTTTTAATTAGTTTTGATGATAATTTTAGATGGTCGGCGTCGGTAACGAGCCATACCCACCACCACAGTACTACGGCACGCCACCGTGCTACCAACATTCACCACAAAGAATACCATATGTCGGTCAGTACAAAGACTTATTTCATTTAAATATCTACTACTTGAAACTCATATACAGCAGCTGCGTGATGCGTCCCATACTTTACTTAAATATAGCCTATAGCACTCGTCATTATTACGTTTATCATAAACAAAAAGTATGTTAAAATCCATCCCATATTTCCAGCGATTAGCGCTTTCGAACCAATAAACCGTGCAAACAAATTCTTTCCCGATTAAAAGTAATTACAATATTGTTACTTGTAACATTCCACTTTTGCTCGTTAGTTCGGTCTGATTTTTGGTTACATATGATTGCAATATGAACTTGTATGATTTCAGAGTACAGAGGATGCCCGTGCCCATTGAACGCGTGTCCAAAAAACGTCCTTATTGGGCCCGCTACTGGTAAGGCCCCGCCCGGTGGCGGCCCAGACGTTCCCTCCGCACTCGAGCCGCCCGGGGCCGCCTTCCGACCGAAGGTGCGGGCGTGCGCGCCGGACTCCGCCGACACACACGGCAGCGGCAAGGTAACAACTACAACTATTTTTTTTTATTTCATCAGCAGCCAGCATCGGTAAAAGGATCATGATTATGTCTAGGTTAAAATCGTATGTAAATGCAACCTTATTACTCCACTTATTTTTTTATATCATCAGCAACCAGCATCAGGGAAAAGCACCAGTTATGTCTAACTCAATACGTATTACGTCCTTAATTACTACGTAGCGATCTTTAGATTATGACCATTTATACAGCCTGATGGATTAAATTTAAAATAATGCAGATAACGACTGACTTTTTTTCTGTTAAATGTTTTAATAGATACTTATTAAATTTGTTGACTCAATATTGGACTCAATTCCTGACGGCTTCGAACAGGAATCGTCTTACTTGATTTTAACATTCCAGCTTGGACCTATTCAAATACTGTATTAATGTATTCGAATAAACTTGTTTTTGTGTAATCTCCTGGTGGAATATGAATTAATTACAAGCATGTGTAGTTGATTTGTGATCAACTGATGCGAATAATGAATGTTTACACATGAAAACTTTATGCACGTGCAGTTTGATTATCACAAACCAATCATTAAGCTTATTAGTCCTTTGACATTTTAATTTCAATCTTTATTACTTATATTTATATTTACGAAAATAATGAAATAAACTCATAATAAGTGTTATAGAAGCACTGAAACAAACGAATCTGGTTTGTGATAAAGCCTTTTTTTCACTCCTGAATTCATTTTCTAATTTTCAGGATCCACCTTTAGAGTTGGAGCCTCCTGAACCACCCACAGCCGCTGATGCGCCCCACCCGTGTCCGTTGCCGGCCATGGGTGGGGCTTCTCCCAAAAGGGAGTTATTCGAGGTCCGCGATAACCTTCGACTAGCTGCTGACCTCCCAGGCTCAGCTGAAGCTGTTGGTCCACCTTCACCAGCACGGGGATCAGCCGGTGCCTGTGCACCTCAACCACCACCCGTAGCGCCCAGACGAGCCCGACTTGGAAAAGCTATGGCTCGAAGATCCCTCGCCGGAGATGATACCGCGCTACTTATTACACAGCAACCTCCGCAGCACAACGAAGCCG
The DNA here is from genome assembly GCA_026213755.1 of Eurema hecabe. Lineage (NCBI taxonomy): Eukaryota > Metazoa > Arthropoda > Insecta > Lepidoptera > Pieridae > Terias > Terias hecabe. The sequence goes on from JADANM010005719.1 coordinate 4,474,550, forward strand.
ACGACGATGTCCTCGCGATATCACCACCCATCTGTGTGCCAATTGATTTGTCTTCGTCCGATGAAAGGTCTACCCCACTGATTGATGTCAAGAAGGAAAACGAAGGTCCAACATATGCCTCATCCAGAAAAACAGACGCACAAGCTCTCAAAGAACACAATACGACAGCCGTGCCAGAAATTGCGTTGGTTACGGATGCCGCTAAACCCGTTAAACGGAGGCATTCAAAACCTAAACTTGAAATTGAAATGAAAGACGTCCAACTCGATGATGTTTGTAAAACAAACGGTATCGGTGAACACGTCAAGTTGCAAAAACGCAGAAAAGTTTCGGGCGATCAAACTGATAATGTACAAAGGATAGAAATAAAAGAGCCCAAAAAGAAAACAAATCAATGTAAGAAGACGCCTAAGTCTCTTACTAAAAAGAAAGCCAACAAACGAAAGTCTGATACAATTATAAATGAGCCAAAAAGCAAAAAAATACTCCTTGACTCAATTAATAAAGATACGCGAGTATCAAACGGGCAGGAAAATGAAATACTAGACGATGGGCCTTTAAAACCAAAAACAAATAGCGCAGAAGTATTAGATAACCTCATAAGAAAAAATTGTGTTGAAAGAACGGAAATCAAGGGATACGACAGCGAACTGAATCCCGCTGCTTTATTTTTGTTAAATGAAAATAATACACAAAATTGTACCAAGAAGACGCTCAATATAAATAACAACGTTGTAGAAAACAATACGCCAATAAACGGTGTCACGCCCAAAACGATAGCAGCAGTGAGCCAACTCATTGAGAAAAAGTTAGCCAACAAAAACGCTTGTAAAATTGAAAAAGTAAATTCAAAAATAACCCACAATTTAAAATCAGTATTACATAATAGTACCACGAATGAAACTCTACATAATTGTAAGGATGACAAGAAAAGTGCAGTGCTAACGAGCGTAGATAAATGTTCAGAAAAAAGTGATAGTGAGATAATATATAATATTAATACCAATAGCATAATGAAAGACAATTGTGAACTCTTAAAAGTAAAAAGTGAAAGTGGACCCGTAAACCATATAAAATGCGAAAACTTTCCCAAAACTTTAAAAACATTAAAACTACAAAAATCTAAAATCGCACCAAAAGCGGAAAGTGAAATAACCAAAAATACGTGCGATAGTAGTCGTGAATCTCAAAGTATTAAAACTGAAAACAAAGAAGAATGTAGAACGACGGAAAGGATTTTAAATGAGAACAATTCGTCGGAAATAAACAAATTAGACAAATTAACGCCGATCGTCTCGCAAGCGACCAAACCCACGGAAACATCTAACGGGGAGCTGAAACGCAAAACAGTAGAAAAAGTCGTGAAGCTACTGGTGACAAAGCGCCAGGCGAAGAACGACGAGGCGGTCGAGAAGGACGATACGGTGTGCGACGAGACGGACGAGAAGGCGAAGCGTTGCAAATTGGGAGAGAAGCCGAGCGGGGAGAAGGGAAAGACCGTCGAGAAGGTCGCAAAGCTGCTCGTGTCGAAG
>JADANM010005719.1:4480559-4519255 GCA_026213755.1 Eurema hecabe
GAAGTGACTCCTGCAGTAGCGCCCAACGACACCAAGCTACCCCCAACCGTATCTCCGGACCTCGTACTGTTCTGCCGAAAAATATACGATTTCAGATCCAAAAAGATACATGTACCTAACAAATGAATCGCGCTCTCGATCATATGGATTCTATCTCTAAAACCGATGCGGAGAGCCAACGGTTATAACCAGTGCTGGGTGCTCAAAATCCTCCCGGAACGATTCGTATGGGTCTTGTAGTGTCAAATGTCAACTGTCAACTGTCAATGTCAGTACAAACTTTAAACAGATTTAGTAGCGTGTGTTATCTGTGACCGTTTCTATTTTAACGATTGTGTGATTACGTTCCGTTGCTTTTAATGTCGTAGAACGTTTCTTGTAATTGCATTAATTTGCTAATTTGTTTCGTTGGTCGATAATAATGATGATAAAAGATGCCTTTTATAAAAAAATAAGTAGATATAAGTGAAATCATGAAAGCTTAATTATTGTGTATAGAAATTCTTTGGCTTATAAATGACTGTGCCCAATTTCTTACTTCCGTAGATATGAGTATGTGATAGACATTATCGTGGTTTGTGTGAATATTCTTCTTAATAATATTTTAAGTACTACAGTGAAGCATTTAATATATACTTATTTTAATTTAATTATTACTTTTTTAATCGATTTGAATCAAGAATTATTGTTAAATCATTTTTTTAAATTAAATCATTTATAAATAATGCGTAAAATATAGAATTGATAAAGATCTGTATTTTACACATTATATGTGGGAAGTAGGTAGATTAGTGTTTTTTTTCTTGGAGAAAATTACTGGAGATGTCAACTTGTATCTTTTCAATGAATGTATAAAATAGAATCTTCTACCTTTATACGCGAAATCCTTTAGTGATGGACCCCACAATACCTCAGCTTTATTCCATTATCAGTTTAGGTAACTTTGCTTCTTATGAAATCTGTATGTCAAATGTAGCGCTTAGCTGTAAGAGATTAAATAAAACCAGTAAATTAAACATCACAATTTTAAATAAAAGCTTAAAATGATTTTATGACACATTCATGTTTTCTCTGTATACAAGTACATCGCGATTTATATATTGAATCGGTATACAATATGTTTCCAATTTCCATATTATGTATTCATAATATGTTTTTGGATATTTACTCAGCTCTCAAAGGGAATTGATTTTAACAATGTTTTTATTCCTGGCAAACAACAAAAATTGAGCTTTTGGGAAAAAATTACTTTATATATTTATTCATGAAGACTGATTTTGCAAGAAAGTCATTTAATTTTAATAAAACGATCAATTTTATCAGTTACCTTTGTATCACAATCATTTTATACCATTTTATTTACAAAACATAATGACGATCAGTGAATATAATATACCTAATTTATTGTAAAAAAATAACAAATGGGATCATTGTAACATATTTTAAATATAATATTAGAAGATAGATGTATACAAAAACACGTGTGTGTTGAGTGAAGAGATATATTGTACCGTGTACGATTATTATAGTAAAATCTCTTATCATTAGAAAACTACACCGACGACACCAACGCATCTCAAACTGAAAACAAGATGGGACTTGATGTTTGAGGCTATGTTGAGAGCCAATGGAATAATTATTGAAGTCGTAAAAACCTGTCTGAACTGCTTAACCAACTGATAATGTTAATGTCAAAACAATTCTTATGACAATATTCTCAAGTCCAATAAAAAATCGTTGATTAATCTAACATTTTTACTATACAAGTCAATTGGCTGAGCAATATAGACAGATTTTTATACGATTAAAAACTACCAATGAGACGTTAGAATTATAAAATTTTATAATCTTATGTTGCGTTGTATCTTGTGTATTAGGTTCGTGGTTTTTGAATAGGTCGAAAAAAATATATTTAATGTTATATTTCTCACGTGAAATATCATAAAGGGCATTTATGTTTGCAAATTGTGTAGATAACATGCTTTCCTTTATCTTCGAGTTTTGTTGTTAGCTATGTTTTGGTTTACTGTATTATTTTGTTGTATATATTTGTATTATTTTAGACGTACTGACATTATTTAACTATCCAGTGAGATTTTCGACTAAAAACATGAAGTACAATTATTTAGTAAGAAGCAAATAACGGTTTTAGCTTGGTTCTTGAATGGGATCGTAGCACCCACAGGCCAATGCCACACGAACGAAACGCAACAACGTCGAGTTGAATAATCTCACTGGTGTCTATTCCAAAGCTTAAGTTTCTATATTATTTCTTACTCTTACTTGATGCCAAAAATTTAGCTGCAAACTCTATTATTCTATTACAATATAATACCAATCTCCTTTTAGTTTAGGCTATCGAAAGTCAATGAAATATGTATGTGGATATTCATTTTTCTTTAAAGATACTGTCTCAAATATGAGCTGACTTACACAAACGGCGAAATTTTTTATCGCTCATTTGTCTTGAACTAAAAATGATTGTTTGTTCGTATGCATATTCCCTTGATATTATTACTCATTATTAGTTAATTATAGAGTTAATGAGTAAATTCCATAATAATAATATAAGTGAGCTCTCCCTTGCTTGTAGGTGGATTGTTTTAAATGTTACCTGGTATTCAGCAGTTGCAACCCTCTATAGTCAATGATAATTTTTAGAATTAGGTGTACTAATAAAAAAGAATACCTTGTTTTTATTATTTATTTGTTTCAATGGAAATTATATAGGTATATTTTTATTATTGTAACCTACATAGTTACGTTGGCTGTAATTTAATATTGATGTAAAATTAATATATGTATTTTTATTTCAATCTGTGTTTTAATCTCATTTATTATGATCCCAAATCTATTGATCTATATCGTCGTGTGATGTACAAGAGACCCTCTGAAGAGTGGGAATAAGCTAAAGTATGGAAAATATGCCCAATTATAATGAACAAAGCTTTAATAATCCAGGAAAATAGTCCATACATCCTGGTTAAAGTACCGAAAATCGTTAAATCACATTTGGAAGAAAAGACTGGCATTTGGTAGGTTAGCATCTAACTTCTAAGTTATAGTCAATTTTTTCGACGCGAGAGGGCGCTTGAATAAATAAAACAATGTGCGTTCAAGATCATCTCGATGATAATAAAATTCAAGATCGTATTTTAAACTCAACATAGAAAAGTGAAATACAAAATAATATTATCCAACGATCACAAGCTTATTTTTATTTCCGAAATTAAAGGTATATAAAAGAAAAATGCTCTGTACATAAATAGGTACACATTTATTAAAATTAAACACTAAACAGGGAATTCTTCAAGTTTTATCTAATTCAAACATCAAGTTGTAACATTTAATACACTTTTTAAATACCTGTCTACAAGAAATTTCTTTAAGCTATAAAATAAATAATCATTAAATTTACTTTTTCTACACTTATAGAATTTCGACATGGGAATGAATCAAATAAATGCATTATGATTTTTATAATAGCTAGTTATAACAAGCTATATTTCAGTTAATTTCGAGAAAACAAGTTAAGATGGCAAAGATCTTATTTTATAAATATAACTATAATATTGTCTTATTCCCACATTGGTAGATCAAAACATAATAGTTCTTTATAATCCCTTAATCCAGGCTATATAAAAGAGGCCGTCCATCATCACATATAGATGACATATAGTGCAAGAACTACCTAATATAAAGCTTATTGCTTAAATTTTAATTTGGCAATATGTTAAATGAAAGTATCTGTTGAATTGCATTTCTCAATAGTTCACATATGCCTATAATTCACCTTGTTGTGTTATGAAATGGGTTTAAAACATAGTTATTTAAAACATAAGTAAATAACATATTATAAAATATAATTTGCATTGCATCAACAAAAAAATCTGATATTTAGGTAAATTATCATATTTTTTGTATGGAGGAAAATGAAAGTGATACAAGATATTAATGAGAGTAATAAAGCGACATTAAACTTCAACATGATTATACAGGAAACTTAATATAAACTAATTATATTATGTTTAAACCAATAACAGTTATACATAGAGTACATTTATAGTAAGTTGCAATACATATTATTCAAATACCTATATGTGATGACCTTATGAATGATTATTTCATTCAAAATGAAGAGACAAAATCAATACTTTGTTCATCATATTTTATAATAAGTAAGAAATCAAATTATACACATCAAAATAAAACCATTATCAGATTCAAAGATAAAACTTAATGCTGTCACATAAAACTAAATACTGTAAACATAATTTTTACATAAAACATTCTTTCTAGTCAAGGATAAACATATTAAGTTACCCATTTTGATACCCATTTTAAGAAGATGTGTAATGTATTTTTTATCAATAGATATCTATTTTTATAACTATTGTCATTACTAGTACATAATTTCCATATTAAAGATGTATCTAAATACACATAAATACAAAAATTTAAATGTTATAACATTGGATTTCTAAAAGTTTCATAATCTGTCTATTATCACACTCACTACAGATTAAATCATGGTGAAATTTATATAGGAATTTTTAATTTAACTTCACACAGATACAACACATAATAATACTTATTTATATACCCATTAAAATCATATCTACCCCAATGAAATTTACTGTGGCTGGTATGGCTAGTCTAAAACCATTCTATCAATTACCTATTTAATATAACAAAGCTTACAATAAATTATATTCATAGTCATAATCACTATATAAATCATAAAACAAAAGAAAGGGTTTCAAATCAACAAAAGGCCTTTTAATTAATGAGAAAGCTAAAACACCCTGTACAATCAACAGTACTGTGCTTATGCATTATATTTATGTGATACACCTATAAATGTTTTTACACATTTATCTACAGCTTTATATATCTAACCTTGTAAGCTTCTAAACCAATACACCATTTAGTAGAGATTGACCAACATCATAATGAATAAGATTAATATTTTATATAAAACACATGACATGAAAGAATGAGTCATATGAAATATTGTATATGAACCCATATAATATATTTCTGCGAAGTACCATTCATAACAACTAAATGCCTCAGAAATTACAACAACTATTTGTCTTACGGGCTGTCTTGTAGAATGCTTTACTATGCAATGATAGACTGTTTGATTTTTCAACTAAGTCATCTAGTTTTTCACCTCTCTCTAAAACAGCCTTAATTGTGTCATGAAGTATAATTTTAGTTTCATCTAAGTCATCTTGGATCTTAGTGAGTGCATCTGCTTCTCTAGGATTTTGATATTTAGCTAGATGTTGGGGTAATACTGGAAAGTCGACTGTAGTTTCATCTCCTGTTGGCCAGGTGTTAGCAGGCACTCTAGCCGAAAACTCGTCTAAAATTTTAGTGATTAATGTATGAGCAACTCTGTTTGGATATTCGTGATCCGAAATGAGCACCCCTGCAAGATTGTCAGCTCTCACATACACTTGTAACATGTACTCCCCTTCTTTGACTGATTGCCTTGAAGCAGGCTGAGTCCTTTCTACGATTGTTTTACTGACAAATGTCATAAATTCCTGAACAGAGGATCTTTGAAAGAAACTGAAGCTCTGCAAATCATATGCAGCTTTCAAAATAGTTGCGTTGTTTACTCCTTTGTATAATACACCAAGTCCATATACTTTCACCATGATCGTAACTAGTTTCCTGAAGCTCCTAAGCCTGAAAACATTAAAAAATTTAAAACAATCTCATTGTTTCAACTTTAAATTTCGTAATGGTACATCACAGCATCTTTTACAGTGAAAGTTACTTACGTGTAATGTATTAGATAACCACTATAAAAATGCAATATAGTTCACTTATTTCAAAAATATGTTTATAATGTTAAATACTGAAATTAAACCAGAATTAACGATTAACAAGTACTTAATTACAAAAATTCCATGAACAATTAAGATCAAAAATGTTTGACGTTAATGGATGTGGCTTTTGACAACTACCTACCGTGACAAATTCGCACGTAGGAATTGTCAAAATCAAAAGAATAGATAGATAATATAAAGAGTCCATATTTTTAGGATGTTGAGACTTAGTAGCTACAAACATTCATTAGAAGAAAAAAAAAGAAATTGTTCAGCAATTAGGTACATAAATTAAGCTGCAGCTGAATAGATGAAAACCGTTGAGTCGAGTGTCGACAGTTGCACTGAGCACAAAGACGATGCAGCAGATCTAATTAATTTAATTATAATTATGTACCAAAAATTATTGAAAGAACTATGTATTGAGCAACATTTTATTTATTTACAATATAAAATTATTAACAACTAAATCTAGTCTAATATATGATATTCCTAAAAACATTTTTTATCTTTGCACCTCCTAGGCATTCTCCATCTTTATATAACACAGCAAATTGGCCTTCAGTTAATGCTCTTAGCTTATTATCTAGTAATACAGTAAGACCATCATCATTCTTCACAATCCTGCATGGTACTAATGGTTTGGTATGTTGGAAACGAAAAAAACATTTTAAAACATTGTTATCTTTTAACTCCATTGGCTCTTGGTTTATCCAATGCGGCATCAATGTAAAACAAAGATTATTCCACAGAGCAGGATGTTTTGTACCAGCTACCTGAAACAGATATTACAAATAATGTTCTATAAAAGACTCAAAAATAAAATTTGAAAATGACAAATTTGTATGAATACAATTATTACACTTTTTTAAAAATGGGTATACTAACTACATAAATATTATTTGTCAGAATGTCCTTCTTAAATATAAAATATGCATCTTTCCAATCAGGTAAGCAACATCTTTGGCCTACAGTCCACTTGTGCACACCACCATGTTCACCAACAATTTGTCCTGAGTCTATATCAATAAAATTGCCCCTTTTTTCTGGAATAAACTAAAAATAAGTTCAATTTATTTCTATTTGCCTGAGACAAGTAAAAACCCAACCTATAGTGAAATACTTATACATAACAAAGAATATTTTATGTAATTCACTAAAGATTGACTTGATTGATTGACTGACAGAGACACAGTATTCTTCCCTGTATGTACCTAGTGTTTAGTTTAGTTTATAAAAAATGTTATGTATGCCGTAAATTTAGTGTGTATTAGAATTTTTGTTTTCATTGTATGAAATAATGTGAAATATGTATTATGTGGCTGTACTTTTTAAAATAAATAAATAAAAGATTAAGTTTAATAACTTTTTAAAACTAATAAAGCTATGTTACCTCCTCAATGAAGTTTTTAAACCTCTTTTTTCCTATAAAGCAAATGCCTGTGCTATCCCTCTTACTGGCAACATTTATGAGACCTTCTCTTTGAGCTATTTCCCTCACATTGCTTTTGTAATAGGTAGCAAGAGGAAACATGCACCGCCTAAGCGAGAATTGCTTTACTTGGGATAGAAAAAATGTTTGATCTTTATGCCTATCCACTGGTTGTAACAGTTTTACATCTACAAGAAAATTATAATTAATATTATTTCTATTTATGATTTTTTATTTACAAATTCAAAACTTTAGGTACCAGTCTGCTCTACAGTAAATACCTTTGTCATCTTCATAATATTCTAAGAAAGGTCCAAATGAAGTGTTTGCATAATGCCCTGTGGCAATAGCATCAACCTTCAAGTTGTTCCTGCAATGTTCAAAAAATCTATCAAATTTAATAAATCTGTTGCAAAGTATATCGGGATTAGGAGTCAATCCAGACTCATATTCCTCAATTAAAACTGTGAAGACTTCATTCCAATATTCTTTTATAAAATGCACTCTGTGCAAAGGAATCTGAAGCTTACGACACACAAAAGATGCATCTTCGTAATCTTTCTCATCAGAACAATAACCACCTTCATAATTACTATCCCAGTTCCTCATAAAAACACCTTCTACTTGGAAATCTGAAAAAAATATTTTGCAAGTCGCAATAACTAATGCTCGTAATTTCCAAACGTATACGTAAAATATGTAATTTATATTTAATTCAATAAATAATTCCATATTTTACTTTCATTGAGTCTATTTAATACATAATACAATAATTTCATAAGTTTTCAATTAACTTACTAGCTTTCTTTAGGAGAAAAGCTGTGACAGCACTATCGACACCTCCTGATATACCTACAGCAACTTTTCTAAACATTTTGTAAATATAAAATATTTATTTAAGTTACAGAACCTCATTTTAATGAAAATCGCATAATATGTGAAATACTGAAAAGTGAAATAGGTTAGAATTTAGATCATTAATGTGACTTGTGACATTTTTGATTTTCTTAGTTTGACTTACTTGACTTCGATATTTCGAAAATGAGTTCTTTGATGAGATGTTTTTGACCCATAACAAGAAATTTAATATAAGATATACTAAATTTCAATTTTACACAAATAACTTTTCCTAAAATTGTAATGAAATTATTTATATATCAATAATTTTTATTTTTATTACCTGTAACACAATAAATGACTTGACAATTTGACATCCAATAAACGTACCTAATTCTGTATGCGTTTGCCGTATTCACAGCGAGATTCTATAAACCCGGTTTCAATTTAATTTGTATTTTGTGAATACTCAAGGAAAAAACAATTTAAATATGTCTAATATACAATTGCAATGTCTTTTAGGCATACAATGCAATGATTTTGTTATGATAGCGGCAGATCAAACAAATAGCCATAGTATTATGGTGATGAAAGACGGTGAGTTAGCATTTTTGTTATGAATTTTTAGCCTATTTGTTTTTATATTAAACGATGCCTTTTTAAATTTAGATGAGGATAAGATCTACAAAATATCGGATAAGCTGGTAATGGGAGTAACTGGCGATTCTGGAGATACAACACAATTCGCAGAGTACATTGCTAAAAATATTCAGTTGTATAAAATGAGAAACAGTTACGAACTGGGACCATCAGCGGCTGCTAGCTTTACACGTCAAAATTTAGCTGAATATCTCAGAAGTCGTGTGAGTAAAACAAAGTATTTACTTTATTAAAAGGTTGTATAAATTCAGAGAGTAAAACCTATATAAAGATATACTAAATAAACTTAAACTTTGACTTTCATATTCAAAGAATGTTATTTCATCGCCACTAAGGTTGAAACTAAAACAAAAATAATTTAACTTATTACGAAGGCAGAGTGGTTTTAAGACTTATGAATTTATTTTATCATTTCATAGTCACAGTACTAGTGTAACAATATTTTATATGCAAATTCTTATATCACTGTAATATGTACATACATTTACAGACACCATATTTTGTTAACATACTGATGGGAGGATATGATAAAGAAAATGGACCTGAATTATACTTTATGGATTACTTAGCATCCAGTGTAAAAGTACCATTTGCGGCTCATGGATATGGAGGATTTTTAAGTTTGAGTATCATGGATCGCTACCACAAAAAAGGTATATTAATTAAAAACAATAAGAGTAGTGAATTAAAAATAGATGTCATCACTCTTTATACTTATTTACCATATTAATCTTTATTAAAACTAATATTATAAATGTGAGTTTGTTAGGATTAATAAACATTTATTAATCTAACACATAAAAATGTCTAAATACATTTAACTGAAGTTTAGATGGATAGATTTTACCCTAGATGTAAATGAGATACTTTATCTTGGTACCTACTGCAAGAAGAATAAAAACTAACTTACAGGTCAAACCATAGACTTCAGCCAGCCTTAGAAAAAATACTTAGTAATAAATAACAATTATTTATTTCAGATTTAACTGAAGAAGAGGCCTATAACATTTTAAAGTTGTGTGTGCAAGAAGTACATAGACGTTTGTTTGTAAGTCTGCCCAACTTCCAAGTAACAGTTGTTAATAAGGATGGTGTTAAAGCGCTGCCAGTTATCAATTCTAAATCTCTACAATAATTTTTATAATGTAAAAATAAATAAAATAAACTATATGCTGTGTTTGATTCCTTTTCCCAAACCTTGTTTTAATAAATGTGGTTGATGACTGTAAAAATAACTTTAAACAATCTAATAAGACAAATAGTAAACTTTTATGTCAATATATTTATTTGTAATTCTTATCACTATATTTAATAATCTTAATGATTAAATATAAATTATCCCCCTGATTTATTCCTGTCTGGACTTGAGGCTGCTGTAGTGTCTGGGTTTTCTGATTGTGAATTATTTGCATTGTCATTATCTCCACAGTTTTCACCTTCATTGTCAGATTGGTCTATAAAAAATAATAATTGTTTAATTAATTCTTAACATACTTCTCATTAAATTAATAGAATTTTTTGTCATTTGTATTTATCAATAAGATTAATATCTTAGTCGTGCCTTGGAATAACTTAAGCAGTTTAAATATTAATGTGTTGAATGGTTCAAATAGTGGTTTAAAAAATGTGTACATATAACACAGATAACAAAGATATTTCATACCTTTTTTATCAGCTGGCATGTCCTCTGTTCTATTTGCAACTTGAAAGTGGTATTCCAATTCATCAAAATCGAATACTTGATCAGTAGGTAGCAAGCATGGTAAATATGCAGGAAATATTGGCTTACATGCTATTACTAAAAATAAAATTAGAATAGTTATATACAATGTGGTTTCAATATTATTAACGTTTTAGACTGAAAATAAAACTAGTCCCTTTGAAGACTACACTTTGTCCTTAAATGAAATAATTATAACAAACACATAGTGATTGGTTAGTATAAGACAGGATAAAGAGTTTTTTTATCGCCAAACAAAAAACTATACATGAACAGGATTGAACAATTTTCTGAATACTTAATATTCAATAAGTATCTGTTCAGATAACTATCTCATTTAGAATTTTTTAAATAAATTCGTGAATTGCACAATAGTGGAATATATTCCACCATAATGTTACACTTTATACTTACAAGGAAATACTTGATTGTCTTCAGTGTTAAATAAGTTATGTGTTTCACTTGTTTTAGATAAAAATTTTGTTAGGGCTTTTTCAATATCTCTTTTTTGATTTGCAGCCTTTTCTCTGATAGCTTCATATTCTGTTACTGGTTGTTTATGTGTCTGAAAATTACCAAATGTCATTAAATTAATTATTTCACAATATAAATATGGAATAAAGTAAAGAGTTTGTTTTTGATTATCTAGTTTTTATAGATGATTAAACTGATTTATTCCAATTGAATCTTACCGGTGTTCTTATATAAGCATGTGGATCAGGCAATGGAGGTAAATGGAATGGTATATGTGGTGAGGGTTTAGCTTTAGACCCAGCTGACAGCATGGCTGGTGTTCGTGGCACTGGGGCTTGTTGAGGAGGCTGTATCACATGTCTGTTTGGTCTTGCTGCATATTGTTCTAAGCCTTGTAGACTGATGCCTATAAAGATTTACTTATTAAAATGTGTTCTGTTAGAAATGAAAGTCATTGAAAATTAATTTTTTTAAATGGGAATTTAGTGGACATTAAACCACACACATTAAATTCAAAAATGAACCAAAATATATACCCATATTAACAAGTGCCATCATAACATCCCCTAAAACTGGTTCAACTCGGCCAGAAAGTTCACAATAGCCTCTAGCAGAATTTCCAACTTCTGTGAAAACTGCAACAACAAACAATATCAAACACATGTTATAGGCTATATACAGCACAATGAGACAAATATGAAAATAAATCTTCTTACAACACTGTATCATCTCCGTTAATGTTTCGAGACTCATTTTATCTGCAGATTCAAATCCGGCCTCCAATAAAACAGTTGATACGGCAATATTGAGTATTCGACGACGAGCATCACAGTTACTTTCTATCTTTTCTGTAGTTTCCGTCATGTTGTAACTGATTTTGTTGGTGCTATTTCTTGTATAACATGAATAATTAAATATCTTTGTATTCTTCAGTGCATTTTTTTATATATTTACTGCTTAAATTTCAAAGTTATATTGTAATTTGTTGTAAAAAGTACAATGGACAAATTAGCATTATAAATTATAATATTATTGCTATTTGCTGTCAGTTGTGACATAAGTTATTTTTTATTAAGTCATAGTATTGATACTTAGGGATTTGTACTTTTCCCTAAATAAAATATATATTTATTTTATTTAGGGAAAAGTTCTGTTCAGTTCCAGGGTTTCGCGCCGTACTTGCTCTGTATTTCAATTATAATGATTAATAACGTCATGTAAAAATCAAATGTCTTTTTTGCAAGCAATTTTCTTAAAATTATAAACCTAGAACCAGACCCTTGTATTGAATTTTTTTTTTAACCAATTTTTAGAAGTAACAAAACATTCATAATCCACATTCAGACTTATTTTCTTCAATTTAACACCTTTATTTAATTAAATCTTTTGTAGTGTAAACATAATATTATTAAATTAACTATTTTAATGTCAGTTGTCAGCTTTACTCGATCTTGACATACCATTGCCTTTCCTTTTTAGGATAAATGACACTACTACTACTACTCGATCTTGACAATTGACAATTGACAGCTTTAATGTTACTGATTTGAATTTTTGATTTATAAATTAAATGTAAAAATACAAAATATAAAGTTCATGGATTTCTTCAATATCTATAAAAAATATAACCACAATAAAATTCATGTGTATTCATATAGTGTATAAATTAATTTATATCAGACATAACGTAGTCCGATTTAAAGCCAAATTATAAACAAGCTTGTGCAATAACTAAAACACTGTTTAAAAATGTCGCTACCTCCAATTGATTTTTCAGTACCTCCTCCGCAAATAAACGTCCCGCCAACTACCATGGCAACAGTGTCAGTACCACCAACTTACAACTATTATCCGCCGCCGCTGCCTCCGTTACAGTCACGGGATGTACCGCCTCCTTATTACCCCGTTGATTCAATGCCGCCCATGAACATGCCACCGTTACCTCAAGCGCCAGCTTATACACCTCCGGCCTACCCGCCTCCTTACCCGCCCCCTCATGCTCCGCCGAGCTATGGATATTATGGAAATACAAATTACCCATATAACCAAGCAACCACTAACAACGAAAATCAAGTCAGTTCACAGTATTGGAAACCAACAGACCACATGAAAAGAGATCAGGGTAATTTTTCTAGCTCTCCCAGAATGAAGCCCAATGAGGATTCCAGACAGAGAAATTTTTCAAAGGAATCAAGTGTACCTCATTGGACATCAAGAGAGAGTGTAGCATCAAGTTCAAAGTCTCGCTATAGTCCAAGGAGAGAAAGTATGTCATATGATAGAGAAAAAAGAGAACCCAGAAGTAGGTCTAACAGGTCTAGATCTCATAGCCCAGGTTATAGTGTTCACAGTCACAATAGCAGAAGCAGCTCATATTACAGAGAAAGAGATGAAAGATATTCCAGCCGAAGATATGAAAAAGAAAGAAGGGAATATGAACTTAGAAAATATTACAGGGAAAGGAGTGAAAGGCACAGATATGAAAGAGAAAGAGAAAGGTCTCATAGTCATAAAAGAGACCCTAGAGAGGAAAGGTTTGATGATGAAATTAGGCATTCATCTCATAGAAGCAGGGAATCATCAACTGTTTCATCAAGAAGGTCTGTAGCACCACAAAAATCCATGACAGACAGAGAGAAAATTCTAGAAGATTATAGGTATGAATTTTTTATTATTAATTTGCTTAGAAGTTTAATTATTGACAATGAGCATAATGGCATGTTTAACTTTTTTTTAGGAAGAACTACTGTAAGACTTCAGAAGACTTGATCAAAAGGATGGAAAAATGGTCCAAGGAACATAATACGGAAGAGGAAGTAAGTTGTAGTGACGAACTAAATAATATATAAATGTTCTGTTATAAGATATAACAATTTTATACTTGTTGTTACTATCTATGCCTGTACTCCATAATCACTTTCAATAATTGTTTATTCTTATTTTATTTATTTTTGTTTTTATTTTTTTCTAAAAATAAGCTTTGCAGCTCTAAGGAAGGTAATTTATTGAGTACATTTTGTTCTTATTCTACTAGAACCCAAAAATGTGGTACAGGAGCTCTCCAGCAGAATTGTATTATAAACAATTAGATGGTGAAAACGGGGTTGAGCAAACAAGGAAACTGGAAAAAGTCTGTGATAACTTCTTCACTCTTCTTATTGAAAGAGGGAGAAAAGCACGGCCAGAGGTAGATGAACTTCCCCCATTGAAGCCTCAAAAAGCTAAAAGATGCAAACATTCAAGTAAGTATGATAACGGCTTAATAACTGAATACCAGGTTTTTCATAATAATATGTTAGTGATATCTTTTACTTTGCATCTTTACATTCATCATTAAAAAAGAAACGTAGTAACTAAGTAAACGTCCATGTTACATTTTTCCATACCACACTGCTAACCACTAACTTGTAGTGGTTCGAAAAAAATTATCACATTATTTTAAATTTCACAAAATGTTTGTACATATAAAGCGGATGCAGAGAGTTCATCATCATCATCGTCATCATCAGAAGAGGAAGATTGTCTTGATGAAGAAAATTTGCAAGGATATACAGATAGAATGATGTTGGAGCTTCAAAGAAAACAGAGTCATCCCAGAAGACTGCATCCAGAGCTATGGTTAGTTTTCATGTATTGTTTCTTCTTAAATAAATTATATCAGTTGGACTTTAATACTTTTATTAGGATGCCTACTTACCATTGGTTTTGACCATTATTTCTGCATAGTGCCTATTTATCCCATATTTAACAGAACTATGTATAATATGTCTCCTATTATATAATAATAGTAATAATAATTATTAAAATTCTTTATTGCCAATATAATACACCATACATACATAATATTCGTTTTTCTAGGTTCAACAACTCCGGGGAAATGAACGGAGGACCACTATGCAGATGTAGTGCGCGTGCTCGGAGATTTGGTATCCGCCACGGAGTGTATGCGGGTGAACAACAGTTCCCCAAATGTATTCCCACTCAGAGTAATATTAATAAATTGTATCATTATCGGTGAGTTGTTTGCTTTTTCGATGAATCAACCTTACTTAGCTCTGTCTATATATTAATACTAGGGACCCGCTCCGGTTTCGCTCGCATATATTATGATGTTAGTTATCCTATCTTTTATGTTGAATGAAACTGCTTACTGCACATGACTTGCAAATTTTTTATTTAAAATAGTTCCGTTCAGTAGCTTAGGAGTCAATTGTGGACAAACAACGTGACACTTTTTTATATATATTAATATAGATAAAATAATTATTGGTATATTTGTGAGTAGCACAATAGGAGGTATATTAAAAAGTATTACACATTGATTTGGATTGAACAATAATGTATTTTTATATTGGTATTTTTGTCCCCAGAATAACAGTTTCGCCACCAACAAATTTTCTTATTAAAGCTCCAACAATTATAAGTCACGATGAGCATGAATTCCTATTTTCTGGTTTTTCTATGTTTTCTCATTATAAATTGGCGAAGTTACCAACGTGTAAAGTCATTCGGTTTAATATTGAATACACGATTCTGTATGTGGAAGAACCGGCGCCTAAGAATTTTACAGTTCAAGAACTTGATATGTTTGGTAAGTATAAATATATAATTTATAAGATGTATACAAAATATACTTGGTGTGTATACCATACATACATCCCATTCATGCCTTATTTCTAAAACCTCATACCTTTTATAACATGTTAAAATTTCTCTGCCTTTTGCCGGAATACTGAAACGCAACTTAAATTTAAGAGCAACTTAAACCGGTCTGATTTGCCAGTTCGCCATACAATTCTGTCAAAATTACGAGAATTAAGGCGTGCTTAAATTTAATTTGTGTATGAGTATTTGCCGTTTGTCCTATATACTTACAAAATCAGATAATTGATTTACTAAATAATTATTATTTTCAGAGGAGTTTCTATTTAAAGAGTTGCTAGAGTTGGTGGATTTGGATCTTGGCAAAGGTGCTGATGGTTTTTGTTCCCAATTCCATTTTATGCCGAGATTTGTTCGATATTTGCCGGAAGGTGGTTGTGAGGTAATATTAAAAATCTTGATTTTTATTAGATTTATATATGTTTTAAAAGCCAAGCCAAGAGATTTTATGTATCTGATCGTAATTCCTAGGTGCTATCAATGTGTGAGGTTCTAAAATATCTAATTGACGAGTGTGGTTTATTAATTCCACCGGAATCTCTTGAAGAGGTACATAATATGGACCATTATCACTGGCAGAAATTTGTGGATAGGATTAAAGGTACGATTTTTATCAACAAATCTTTGGAAATATATGTATTTAATATGTAATGAATGACTTATTCTTTATTTAATTTGTTTTTTATAGGTATGATAGTGACGTATCCTGGAAAAAAGCCGTGTTCTGTACGTGTCGATCAAATAGACCGCAGCCCGCCGTTTAGTGTCAAAAATACTAAAGATCTGTACACATTCTACCCGGAAATCGTGCATTTTGGAATTAGACCACCACAGCTCAGCTATGCCGGAAATCCAGAGTGAGTTAATAATTATCATTTAATTTAATACCATATTATACTCGCTTGGGGTGGTACCACCCTTACACAGAAAACCCAAAATAGCTTAGCTAGCTAGCTAGTTAGTTTACTTTTATAATGTAAAATGGAACGAAACAATTTATAGGTATCAAAAGGCTTGGCGATATTATGTGAAGTACCGGCATTTGATAGCGAACATGGCGAAGCCGTCGTACAATGAGCGACAAAAGTTGGCCACTAAAGAGGCTAAATTACAAGAGATGAGGACGCAGAGCAAGATGAAGAGAGATGTGACAGTGGCCATATCGTCTGAGGGCTTCCACACCACTGGGCTTATGTGTGATGTTGTACAGGTACATATTTTTTGTATATAACTAATGGTGTATGAAATACTGCTAAGTGTTGATAGTATTGTAATATAGCAAGCTTTATAAAAGCTATAATATATAGGGTTTCTTAAGTAAGGTATAATTATAAATGAATGATGACAAAGAATTATAGAAGTATATAAAAAACAACATTACGTTCCTATTTGAAAATCACAACAATTCTTTAAGTTTATCTAAGGTTTAACATCTTTGTTGTATCTATTAATACCTTAACATGATTTGTGAGTTACTGCTTTTTGGTTATAAAATATTGATTTACAATTGAATTTATTTCCAGCACGCCATGTTAATACCAGTTCTGGTGCGTCATCTGAGGTTCCATAAGTCACTGGATAGTCTAGAGAATATAATAAGTTACAAGTTCAAGCAGCGAGCGTTGCTTCAGACGGCTTTGACGCATCCTTCGTATAGAGAGAACTTCGGTACTAATCCTGATCATGCGAGAAATACACTGACTAATTGTGGTATCAGACAGCCTGAGTATGGTGATAGGAGAATACATTATACAAGAAAGAAAGGTGAACAAAAGTTTTGATTATGCCGAATAATATTTTTATAAGAAAAAAAAAATATAATTATAGTGCACAAGAAAATTGACACAAGACAATTTATGTTTATACAGTGTGTTAAAAAACATATTTCCGATTCGGAAAGCCGAAAGGTAATAAGTTCTTCTCTATCAAAAACATTTCCGAATAAAAAAAAAATTAAATCGAAAAATTACTCAAATTCAAGGAAATTCACAAACGTTGGCAACTTACGTACGGTTCGTAGACCCTATAGAGCAACGGTCAGCAACAGGCGGACCGCGGTCCGTTTGCGGACCGCGAAAGGTTGAACCTCGGACCGCCAGGCCTAACCTTGCATTTTTTTAGGGGACGCATTATTTTTTTTGATGTGTAGAGGTCAGTGTAAAGCTAAAACCAAGTTTGTGGGGCCACCACCCTTGTCCCACGACCGTATATACGATATATCTCTTAAACTACTTATTTGATAAAAAAAATTGTTAACATTTTTTGTTGCAAATTAAATTTCTACAATTTTGGTCTAGTAACTTTCTATCGTAGAACTATATATAAATACTTAAGCTATAAACGAAAATCTTCTGAAATTCGAAAAAATCAAATATTTTTCGATGTAACATTTTTTTAGCATTTTACGAAAAAAAATATCTGACCATTTTTGTAGATCGTTTTTTGAAGAATTTTATTCGCATAATTTTTTCATTATGGGCTGCAGTTAGGGATTTATAGCACTCCGAAGTGAGTACTATTTTTCAGTACACTTATATATTATACGTATTTAGCTGTATATGTTATCAGTAACTGTTTTTTTTATTTTGTATTTTGTTATTAGATTTTTTTTTAAATTACAAATTTTACAATATTATAAATAATCCACACATTGCACCACAGTTTCCTTTGCATTTGCAAAAGATCAATTTTAGTTTTGTCAGTTGTTTTTTTTTTGGACCTTTTAAAAATTTTCGAGCAATATCCGGACCCTACATATAACTACTTGCCGACCCCTGCTATAGAGTATAGACCTAGCAAGCGAAGCACGAGAACGCGAAATGAAATTTTACTTAGATAATTTTTTTGTTTGGAAAAATTAATAATGTTAGTCATTTAAAATTATAGCGAAATAAGGAACTTCTACCGGTATATATTAAGAGGTTTTCGGATCGGACACTTGTTTTGTAACACACTGTATATCAGAATGCCAAAAAAAAAGAAAATTTGACTGCAAAAGGGAAGCCACTCAGATTTACTATAAATTAGATATTCCCCGCTATTTCTAACTAATTTGATTTTCTATAAAGTTCGTATTAAAGTAGTTAGTATTCGTAAAATTATATTAAAAATGGTTTAGTCCCAGCAACTACAGAAATAGTTATATTTTTAGGATTTAATAGAGTAGACAGTTAACATGATTACGGTAACTTGATAAAAACAATTAAAGAACTTAATCTAAGTCGTTCAACATCACTAATGATTTAATGAACTAACTTTAACAATCATATTTCAGGTATCGTGACGCTAATAAACATAATGTCCCGCTTCGGCAAGAGCAGCGAGACGGAGTCGGAGATCAAGCACAACGAGCGGCTGGAGTTCCTGGGTGACGCGGTGGTGGAGTTCATCTCGTCCATCCACCTGTTCCGCATGTTCCCGGGCCTGGCCGAGGGCGGCCTGGCCACATACCGCGCTGCTATAGTCCAGAACCAGCATCTCGCCTTGCTGGCTAAGGTTAGGGTTAAAGATATGGGGTAATTTAGTAAGTACTAACTAGCCAATCCCCGCAGTTTTAGTTGAATTCCTCTCGAATCACTTTATTTGATAAAAAAAAGCTTTAATAAAAATGAAGCTGAGTAATCAAGTTCTTTTTATAATGATACAAAAACTATGACAATGATACAAAAATAATAAGAATATAAGAATTTATAATGATACAAAAACTACGCAAGACAATACGGCTAAACGTTGAACCGCCGCTTTGCAAAACGGCCCTGTTTTGTAAAACGGGTAGCCGTAATGTAATACAGCGGATTATACAATCCGCCTGCGACATATATACTCCTTCCTCAAGTCAAGGTCGGTAACACGTTTGTGCGACCCTTGCGAATGCTTATGGGCAGAGGGGGTTACTTACGATCACGTACCCCTCCTGCTCGCTTGTCTGCTTTCCTATAAAAAAAAATATATAGATACAGTGTGCTACAAAACAAGTGTCCGATCCGAAAACCTCTTACTATATACCGGTAGAAGGTTCTAATTTTGCTATCGTTTTGAAAAAATAACATAATTAATTTTTCCAAACAAAAAAATAAACTAAGTAAAATGGCAGCTTACATGCCAACATCGTCTCACGTTCACGTGCTCCGCTGCTATAGGGTCTATAACCTACGAACCGTAAGTGAGTTGCCAGCGTTTGTGAATTTCATTGAATTTGTGTAATTTTTTACTAGAAACATAATCTAAAACTTTATCGCATTGTTATTTTAGATGTAGATTTTTTATTTTATTTTATTTGAAAAGGTTTTTATATAGAGAAAATTACTCTTCAGGATCGGACACATGTTTTGTAACACACTGTATATGGTCACAGAACATCGGTCTGGAGCAGTACATGCTGTACGCGCACGGGTCGGACCTGTGCCGCGAGGTGGTGATGCGCCACGCGATGGCCAACTGCTTCGAGGCGCTCATGGGCGGACTGTTCCTCGATGCGGGGCTCGAGGTGAGCTGTGTGTGTGCGTATGTGGGCTAATGCGTGTAGGTGTGAGTGTGCGACTGCGTGTAGGTGTGAGTGTGCGTGTGCGTGTGCGAGTGCGTGTATGTGTGCGTGTGCGACTTCGTTTCCAGAGTCTTAGAATATACTAGAACATATGTTATGTATCGATTTTGCGATATGGGTGACTGCCGACGCCTAACGCCGATTTTATAACACAAAAAAATTTTGGTGCTTTAATAGTAATTCCTAAAATGTTCCACATGGTTTGGTTAAAAATATCCAGTAATTACATCCAAGTATGATACAAACTCGTAATTTTTAAATATTACTAGTACATAATAGTAAAAGTAGTGTGTAAATATACTTTTCAATTATAATTAGATATCCATAATTAAATATAAATTTGTATTATACATTTAATTCATTCATGTACAAATCCAGCATAGTGTTTTTATATATAATCTTTATTATAGATAACAGATCGAGTATTCGCCCAAGCGCTGTGGCACAATGAGTCAGTTTTGTACGACATTTGGATGAAAGAGCGCGCGCATTCGCTACAAGAGCAAGAGCCGTTGGGTGATCGACAGTATATAAAGGACTTCGAATTTTTGCAAAAATTAACCGCGTTTGAAGAATCTATAGGTATATTTTGTTACCTACATAAATTGGCCCCTTTTGGGTTGTTTAAAATACATTGCTCTAAGTAAAAAAAAATTGGAAGAAAATTGCAATCGATTTTTTATGGTTATATATATCTTTAGAAACATTTTCTGAATGAACTCTCGAAATTTTCAGAGTTAAGTCTTTTACACCCCGTATATTTAGACTTTGCCCAGCTTCCCAAGTAAT
Organism: Eurema hecabe; assembly: GCA_026213755.1. Taxonomy (NCBI): domain Eukaryota; kingdom Metazoa; phylum Arthropoda; class Insecta; order Lepidoptera; family Pieridae; genus Terias; species Terias hecabe. The sequence goes on from JADANM010005719.1 coordinate 4,501,520, forward strand.
AGATAACAAACTATTTAGATACAACTCAATTATATAATTTATCATACTAGCATACATAGCGACGCGTCCCCTCTTCGCTCGCATATATTATGAATGTATTATATATATATAAATCTTCCTCTTGAATCACTATTTAATATTTATTATATCGTATGGGGATCCATTGCATTTAAGCATACATATAGGGACAGAGCGACTTTCTTTTATAGTATGTAGTAAAGAAAAAGTGTAATTAACATATTTTTTTATAACACCAGGTGTAAAGTTCAAACACATTCGTCTGCTAGCGAGAGCGTTCACGGATCGGTCGGTGGGCTTCACGAACCTCACACTAGGGTCCAATCAGAGACTGGAATTCCTCGGAGATACAGTACTGCAGCTGGTGGTATCAGATAAGCTGTACCGCCACTTCCCTGACCATCATGAAGGGCATTTGTCTGTGAGTAAAAGTTGATTTACGGTTTTGACGAAGAAAGGTCAATTCTACCTTCGTATGAAAATTGAGACTAATAAATAAATCTACAAACTTAGCTTGCTGAAGCTTTTTTTAAAGCTTTGATTTTTTCTATAGAACGTTGAAATAGATGCAAAAACTAATTACAAATAATTAGTTTTACTTAAAAAATTACATACAAAAATTACATTACAATTTACAAACCCGCTCATAAACGGTTTCTAGGTACGTCATCAGATCATGAAAACAAATGTTCTGAGACTGGGCAGGATATTTTGTTTCATTTCCATAAATAGAATATAACGTATATTTGATTTAAATTTTAAAGTGCATGTATAGTATACCAATAAAAAAACAATAAATTTGGCAGCTTCTACGTTCGTCATTAGTGAACAATAGGACTCAGGCGATGGTGTGCGACGACCTTAACATGTCGGAGTACGCGATATACAACAACCCTAAAGCGAAGCCTACAGCTAAGAAACACAAGGCGGATCTGCTCGAAGCCTTCCTCGGAGCACTTTATATTGATAAAGTAAGTATAAAACCCACGCATAGGCCTATACCCGTCTATTCTATAACGTCTATTTATATAACGGTTCCGTCACAGAATAACACACTTTTACGATATTTAACACATACAAGACAATTCTTACTCATACATAAAGATAGAAAAGACATGGAGAGATTTATTATCCCTGCTAGATTTAGCATACCAAAAAACTATCAAGGGACAGACTGTACTGTCAATGTATTCTATCGAAACTCTTTTGAATGAAAGTGGAAAAACATTTTTATAATATTTTTAATTAACTTTACTTAATATGGTCTGTTTTTTTTTCAAATAATTGGTTACCGCAGATGTTTTATCCTCTTTCTTATAGAATCTGGAGTATTGTCAAGTGTTCTGCAGCGCGTGTCTGTTCCCGCGCCTGCAGGAATTCATCATGAACCAAGACTGGAACGACCCCAAGTCGAAACTGCAGCAGTGTTGCCTCACGCTGCGGTCCATGGAGGGAGGCGAGCCTGACATCCCTGTTTATAAGTGAGTTCTTGTTTTTTGTATTGAATATCATGATAACTAGTTGTTAAATTTTATTATATTTGTTTTAAGAGAAATCTGTTAAAAATGTTCTAATATACGTACTATAAATGCTAAGCAAATTATACTAGGCGTAATTGTATGATTGTAATAATAAAGAAAAACTGATACAAAGCGGAGCGAAAGCGAGGCTAGGCTAAGGAAAATAAACTTTTCTTTGCCCTCTTTTGGGGTCTGGTGCCGGCTATTATAAATAAGCATACGTGTGTTCGGCAGAGTGATCGAGTGCCTGGGCCCCACCAACACGCGCGTGTACACGGTGGGCGTGTACTTCCGCGGGCGCCGCCTCGCCGCCGGCCGCGGACACTCCATACAGGAGGCCGAGATGACCGCCGCGGAGCAGGCGCTCAGCTGCGCGCACGGTGAGACACTGTTACACACTCCACACTCTCCATACACTCCAAACTCCACACACCACACTCACTACACACACACGACACACACTCCACACAGTCCACACATTCCACACACTACACACACTCCTTACATTCCACACACTACATACACTACACACACTCCACACACTACACACACACTACACACACACTACACACACTCAACACACTCCACACACTGCACACACTCCACACATTCCATACAGGAGGCCGAGATGAAGCTTTTTTTCAGGGTTATTCTCTTCTATTTAACAGAGCCTTAAATTAATAATGACAAATCACTATTTCTTTCAGAACTATTCCCGCAACTGGACCACCAAAAGCGCGTGATCGCGAAGAGCATGCGCCGCAAGCGCAAGCGACACGACGCCGCGGATAGCCAACACATTAAGGACATATTCACGCGGCAGGACGAGGACAAAGTGCCCAAAGCGTATCGACCCGATAACAACCTGGAGGAGAGCTCCGATAGCGACCGTCCGGTGTCCGATACGGAGGTGAAAGAGCTCAAATCGGACGACGATGAGGAAGAGAAATCGAACGAAGACTCCGGCCTGGACAGCGATCCGGAAGAGAAATTCGAAAACGTGCAAGTTAGCAGTCTGCTGAACGATATGGAGAAGCTCAAGCGAGACCTCATAGCCAGGAATGAGTATGACAAGCTGAAGGAAAAGTGCAAGAGATCCGATTCCGACGATGAGTAGAGTAAGAGTTTAATTTCATTATTTTCTTCGTTGAGTGTAGTAGGTAGAAATAGTGTTAAGTTTTCTTTAAATAAATCAGATGTAAATTTTTATTTTAGCAACGGAAATCGTGCATTTAATTAGTTAGTTTTTTTGTAGATGATGCACTTTATTATTTACTTAGTTTGATAACAAATCGCTAAAAAATATTATATGTTAGTTATAAATTTGGAAGGTAATTGTTTCATGGATATTTTGTAATTGTCTAAGATATGTTAAGGCTAGTTTTGAGGGAAAACATATTGTAATAAATGTCACTTACATATTTAATTTGACCGGTGGTTATTGAAATAAAGTCGGTTAAAAATAATGTATTGTTCTTTTTCAAATCTTTCGCCCACAAACGTGTAACCAGGTAAATTAGCGTTATGTTAGTATTTAAGATCCTACCTGTAGTTCCAGAGATTAGTGTTTTAAATAAACAAATTCTCTAACTTAACAGTAGTACGGAATCAAGACTCACACGGATTAATTGATTACGAGACATTAACAAGATGTACAAAGCGTTTTGTTAAGACTCGTCAAATGTCATCGTATCGCAGCGGAGTCAGCTGACACCTTCAGTTAACTGCGTTTTGGAGCGCAGCGTGAAGTTGCTAACTAAGTTAGTTTGAAACTATTCACGCTGCGCTCTATTGCGCTACGCTTCGTATGGAAGAAGACGGACATATTTATATGGCAATTTTCACCTATTTTGTACGGTTATATTTATTTATACAGTGTGTTACAAAACAAGTGTCCTATCCGAAAACCTCTTACTATAATCCGGTACATAGTAGGTTCTTATTTGGCAATCGTTAAAAAAAATAAACTAAGTTAAATTGCTACATTTACATGGTGACACCGCCTCGCGTTCACGTGCTCTGCAAGTCTATATAATGGTTTACAAACCGTACGTGAGATGGCAATGTTTGTGATTTTTTTTGAATTAGTGTAAATTTTTCACTAGAAACATAGTCTTTAAAACTTTATTGCATTGTTAATTTGAGATATCGATTTTTTTTATTTTACTTGAAAAGGTTTTCAGATAGAGAATATAACTCTTCAGGATCGGACACATGTTTTGTAACACACTGTATATAATGAGTAAATATCATATTTTTTCTAATTGCTGCTTCTTACGGTGTATTAGATTTAAGCAAAGGGTTTAGTTGTAAGTTTAAATCAATTCATGTGTATTTTAAGAACGATCTAAATATATGCAATATTTCAATTGTGAATACTGTTTCATTTTATAGTGTGGCAATACAAGACAATATGGCAATTTTGTATATTAATACAAATTAGGTTTTGGTTTTACTCTTACAGCATAACATCTCATATTAATAGCATAAATAACTCATATGTTTGTTAAACAACCCTTTTTTTCTCGCTTTACCTCCTGGGGAGGGAAATCAACATTTCCAACAAGAGTCTAGCAACCCCGTCCGCATACTATTTTTTAGTAATAAGCCGAAATAATAATCGTGAAAATGCTGAGTACAATAAGCATTTAATATAGCATCACGAGTAGTATGAGAAAATTAAATAATATGTTGATTTCATGTGTAATTTATTTATATGTATTTGATAAAGTAGTGTAGTATATTAGGTAGTATTATAGTAGTAGTATTATTTATTAGATTTATATGAATCAGTTCGATTTGTAAATTTATTTAGGTATAGTATTTTAGAGTGATTTCATAATTACGTGTTTGTATTTACAAGTGATATTAATAGAAAAAACCGGATTAAAAAGAGTATATTTATTGAACGTTAATATAAAACAAGACAACATAAGGTAAACGCGACAGGTCCTGTAATTTTGTTCGCGCGCAACGTCAGCCATTGCTTTTGGTTCGGAACGTACATTTCAGCGGGCATCAGTTGCTCAGGGGTCTCGTTATCTGCAAAAAAGAGTTACAATTAATTTGAATAGTAATATTATAGAGAATCATTAGAGTGGTGAATTTTATTAATGACCTTAATCGGTAGCGATAGTAATACTTTGATTGGTTAATTGCATTATACTGACTAAACATAATTTAAATTATTTTTAATGCATACAAGATCGTACATATATGAAAAGTAGTCACGTAGAATGGCGAATAAACTTCAAGAGTAGTTTACCTGAACATACATACAACAAAGACTGCACGTTAAACAAAAGCTTCGAAAGACCAAGGAACGCTTACATACCATCTCTTCTTATTTTTGCTGATTGCATAGTAGACTCTTGCATCGATATAAGGTCACCCGGCGCGTGTAGTAGCAATCTTCCTACACCTTCACAACGTCTGAAATAAAAAATACATTAATTATATTTTTACGAAATTACCGAAACCGATTTTGCAATATTTACAAGTTTAAAAGAGAGTTTGTTTAAAGACACACTTATGTTAACTTATTATTGATTTTATTGAATCACTCCATATTTTAAAACGGAGTCGTCGGAGGAGAGTTAAAATTTAAAATAACGCGACAAAGCGAGTGTCAGTTTTAAAAAAAGTGTATGGTTTAAAAAATTAATGCTTATAAGCTACCTTAAAACTTCATTTTGTAGCATTTGTTTTCGTGAGATTGCATTAAGAGGTTTGCAATCATTTAGCCAAATGCGAACTTCATTAAAATCTGCCAGAAGTTGTACTGCTGCATCTTTTCTAAAATATTAGAATGAAATCGATATAAAATGATTTAAATAAAACAAAGTAAATAGTGAAATAAAACCATTTTTTTAGATTAAAGAGTACGTACGTAAATTTAACTTTAGCTACGTATATGTGATGTAGCCAGGCTTCGCACATTATTCTTAGCACCATATTCAGTGTTGCTATATCCTCAGTCGCTTTTATCACAGGAAGGAGCATTTTATCTGAAGCCACAATAAAATTTTGACTAAATCAATACATATAATAAAAACGTAACGAGTCGCTGTCTGTACATAGAAGGTATATGAGAAAAAATATTATAGGAGACCTTTATTAATGCAATAGAACCTAAAACAATGATTTTTGGAATTTTTGTCTGTCTGTTTGTGCACGCTAATCTCAGAAACGGCTCATCTTATCTAAATGGGTTGATAAATAAAAAAGTTATGGCAATTTAAAGAATCACGTTGAACTTGCTGAACGTTTGTTGACGCGGGTTAGGCATTTTCAAAAATGCTGCCCAAAGTCACTTTTCTACGCGGGCGAAGTCGCGGGCACAGCTAGTAAGGAATATAGCAAGTTAAGCAACAATATCTTGCGAATTGTACATGGATATGTAGGGTTTAAAATAATAATGATTTTTTATTTAACGTAAACTATAACTAGGCCGCTCGATTTCATCGATTTCATTGGCGTAGATATGATTTAAGAACGACTACCAACGATAAAGGCTGCTATTTTTTTTAGTTTTTGTAGCGAAATTATGTATAATATCTTTTTAGTGATATAGTCGATTAAAATAATATAATAAAACATTAAATATTACAAAAAATTGGTTGAAATAAATTCTTCTCTGTAGAAACTGCCTTCTGTACCGATGGTAAATGAGGGTTTTGTAAAACCATAACGATTCAAAAGTTTATGTAACCGAGTTGATATGTTGGACTTTGACTTTGGAATTGCCAAGAGAAAATGATATCAACTATTACATTTACCTAAGAACTCGCGCACATACAAAGAGTGTTCAGACGTAGGTGGCTGAGTGACGTGCCGCCATTCCGCATTGCTGGGGAATATCATAGTGAGGTGCGCGAGACTTGTCGTCCCACAAACCGACGAGAGGACGATTGTTATTTCCTCTGTTGCGTCCTGGAATTAGGTGAAATACAATTGGAACATCTAACTAAATAATGGATATGTACTAAGTTATTTATGTACTACTATAGGTGATTTTACCCTATAACAGAATAGGCAAAACAGAGAAGGAATATGGTACACAAACTTAGATTGCTTATTTTTATTGGGAAGACAAAAATAAAATTAATTTATTATATTGAAGGAAAATGAATTGACTTGACATTAAGCTTTTCGGTTTTTGGACATTGTTATTATAAATTTGGTTTCCGTTATTTGAGACAAGAGCGAATTAATAGCGAGGAAATAGCTTAATATTGAAATCATACCTTCAATTTTTGTATGTTGACCTTTATTTCGGACACTAATTTTTCTCTCATTTTAGCGCATACATTTTCATGAACACCGATTTTACCTAGTTCAAGAAAAGAAGTAGAATTATGAATAACTATTCTGGTTAAATTCCTATGGACAAATATGTACACAATTCTAGGTTAATTTACTCCGAACATCTAGTACCTGACTCGATGGTAGTTGTATGGTCAGCAAAGCGCAAGTTATTGAGTTGTTCCATACACGCGACCATGTCGTTGTGCGCGATGCGGAAGAAATCGTCCATTGCCCACGAGTTGGCGAGACGGCGCGTTTCAGCCAAACACCACAAGCGATATGTGTGGATCGAGTGGTCTAGGAAATATGCATAGTATTAGAGGAAATGTTACTAATTGACCCAACGATAGCACCTGCGTTAAAAACGACCATTTAAATAGTTATTATTTTTGAGAGGGACGAATGTACTTAACAGCATTTATTTTCTTAGATCATTTAAATTAGTTGCTGTGTCTGTTGGTAGTATAGTTTTACAATTTTTTATAAAATGGTATTTTTAGCTTCTATAAAATTAATAGGTCGACTTTATGAATTAAAATTAAAAACACTTTTTTGTTACAAAATGGTTGCGGCCCTCTCCTTGTATTGTGACAGTAGGATTTTATGGAAATCAATTTAAAAGTCACAAACCTAGTCTATGTAATATTGGTATTTGTTCAACGATTGGAAGATCCTCTAAAGGCGCCCCCATAATATAATCCCATGTCACTTCACAATGATTGTTTAGTGATACTAAATCCTGTAGCATTAATGCAAAATTTGCTCCAATTTCTGTTGCCTGTAATACAAGAAACCCTCTAAATAAAACAATTATACGAATTGCATTTTATATAGTGATCAACCTTTAATCTTCAGTAAAGATTCTAAATTAAAAATCCCAATTTACTTACTTCAGTGACATTAATAGAAAGACCTGGATACTGTTTTAAAGACGTCGGAGTAAGATTGGTGATTAAAGTTGCTCTGTAAATTAATAAAACTTTAGTTTTTTTAATGATTAGGTGTGCTCACTGCTCTTTAAGCTAAAGTGACAAAGTGAATTTACCCAAAGTGTTTATCCCACGACGTAGTAGTAACGTGACATCCTAATGCATCAGCTAATATTCTTAGAGCTGATAGTATTAATTCCGGAGTATCTGGAAAATTTAAACAAATAATATATTTTCTGAAGGTAAATTAAAATTTCTGTTTTTGAACTGTTCTGTGTTCGGTGTTGTTTTAAAAAAATGCTACGATTCGTGTGTTACTTACTATTTACATTGAAAGTTGCGAAAAGCCATTCCCTCAAGTTCTGACTGATTTGTGGCGATCTTAAATAAAAAGAAAGATAGATAATATATTATGATGCTTACGACAATGCGTTAGGGCTTAGGCAAACTATTTTTATTGAGTATTTACCTTATAGCAAAAGGGAAGGCAGACCACCAAAGTACCATGTGTTCTAAGCTATTTCCAACGTCACCCCAAAGAATGTTCTGGTAATATTCTGTTACTTTCTGAGCAGCTTTCTTGCTGGCTTGCTGTCTCCCTAAAAGTATCGAAAACCCCTGATCAATTATTTATTCCTACTTTTACACATTTGAATCTTAACACATTAGTTTAATGAATTATCTTCTTCATTTTTAGGTAGTACCTGATTTAAGTTTTTTAGTTCCCTTTGTACCGAGCAGCAATGGAGCTATATTTGCAACTGTATCTAATAATATCTCGATGTAGATTTCTTCGCTTTGAAGAATACTGTTTACGTTTTCTGAAAATTAATATCAAACGGAGAAAATTATTAATTTATCTTCAGTAGGATAAATTCTTAAGTTAGAAGTTGTTTTTAATATTGTTTGTGCTTTATTTAACGTTAAGTAATAATAAAAGTAAGATCACAACTAAATTTATCTATACTAATATATAAAGCTGAAGAGTTTGTTTGTTTGTTTGTTTGAACGCGCTAATCTCAGGTTCGAATTGAAAAATTCTTTTTTTATTGAATTGACCATTTATCGAGGAAGGCTTTAGGCTATATAGCATCACGCTGCGACTAATAGGAGCAAAGATATAATGGAAAATGTGGAAAAAACGGGAAAAATTATTCATCTTCGAGGGCTTCCTTTGCGTGCGCTGCGAAAACGGTTCAAGATACCAATAAATGTGTATGAAAGAATTATTCCTCTTTAAATGATCTAAGAAAAAGTCCGCGACAGTATATGTCTATCTTCTAAGATTGACTCATTATAACATAATAATAGAAATAGATCCGACGGGGACGAAGTCGCAAGCAACAGCTAGTTAAGTATATTTAACAAAAAATATTTTTATTAACTAGTGTACCACTAGGTATAAGGATTTTTTCCGGAATTTACCTTCACTATTGTAAATATTCTCCAATATACATTCATTAATCAGGAGCGACGTGTATTGTATTTCTGAATCAGAATTTTGTGGATTTAAAACGTCTATAATTTTCTTATGACCGTTCTTCTGTTCGACGAGACTTTGCGCTTGTTTCATTTTGTTTTTCCTATTTTCGATAAAAGCTTCCCGTCGTCGGTTTATATCCAATTGCTTGGAGACCGATGATGAGGGTGGGGTTATATGCTTTGTAAGTGTACTGAAATATATAAAGAGTACCATTAAGTACCTACATTTATATAGGTTTTATTTGAATAAAAGCGCTTGAATTAAAACATACTTTCTCTAATGTTTAATAGTTCGTTTAAAAAATTGACGATAATACATATGAATGCAAAGCTGAATAATAGACATGATTAGGCATGCTATTGAAAGTTCATTGTAGGGTAATATAATCATTAATCTTCTTATTGTACTACAAAAAAATGATACTACGTATCGGAATAGAGACCTAATTCTAGCGATCGTAAAAAAGTTTTCAATATTTTAAATATCCTTTGTAAGAAAATCCTATGTTTTATGAAAATTCAAGTAGATCACCTCTGGTCTTGCTACATTAGTTTTTGAATTATAACTTACTGGAATATTTCTAAACTGTCTGTGCTGCTGGACGCAGACTCGTCGTCCAAGTGTTCTTCGGGATGGTACATTTGAACCAAACAGTTGATAAGCCGGTGGCAATTTAATTCAGTACGACTTTTTGCAAGGATCTGTGCAACACGGTTTCATTATGAAAACTTAATAGTCATATTTAAGTGGTCTTTAGCGATTATTTACATATAGTAAAAAAAGGAAAATAACTTCCATTACCGCCAATACAGTAGCATTAACCAAGTGTGACTTTATTTTATTTTTTATTAAATTTAAGCTAATACTTTTAGCAATGTTAGTATTTTTACAGAGTGAAAGCGCTACTTCTACAAGATCAACATATTCATAAGGCTTCTTTACCTGTACAATTTTTGTAAGAGTGATTGGTTTCGTTTCACTAATGGTGTTGGGGTACGTATTGCTGCAGACGCTGAATTTTGCTGCCCATTTTTTATAGCTTAGACCAGTTAAGTTGTTATAAATTCCTACCAAACTGAAAAAGAAAAAATATAACAGATTAAAAATAATTTGAGACCTTAATAAAAAGATTGCATAGATTTCTTACCGCAAGCAAGATTCTATCATTTTTCTGGAATCTTCTCTACGAAGGCACGTCGATAATATTGTCGTAATGAAATTGTTGATCGCTTGCATCATTATAAATCTTCTAGCGCATAGCTTCTCGAATATATGATCATGCTTACTCGATATCAGCGCATTGTCTTTTTTTAATCTAGCTAACTTAGGATTTAATTTGTAAAACGATTTAACTAGCTTTGTTAAGTATTCTATTACCTGATCTAGTACCTAAAATTAAATAAAAACATATCAACATAGAAATGTGCCTAGACTACGAAAGAACGCCTACAAATGCTTTTAAAATGTTTCTTAAATTACTTAAGAGCTTTTTACACAAAAACACTTTTTTAATATCGTAATATTTTTCAACACACTAGAAGAAAGTTTAAAAATAAAATGACCAATAAAAAAAATAAACTACTCAAACTTTACTTGCCTGTAAGTTCACAAGCTCCATAATATAATTTCTATTCGATAAAGAGGGAGACTGTTTATCCCCAAAGCCTTTCCATTTATTACTAGCGCCTATTATCACTTGAGTAATTGCATAACAAATGATCTCCATTTCTCTACAATGATTGTATAGTTCTTCCTCTTCGGAAGATTCCTCACTGATTATTTTTTTATTAGTAAACTTTGACATCATTTTATGGTTTTGTATGATTTAGTAATGCTAACTGTAGGGGTTCATTGTTAATACTGAAGGAGCGTGGAATGTTGTTAATAAAATCGATGATATAGCGACGTCGGTGCCAGCTACCTATATGCAAGTTTGGCGAGAACCTTGTACCAAAAGTTGGGACTTGCTAATGTTTAGTTTTATAGTTCAGCCTTGACCTTGGAGTTCTGATAGCACTTTAGTAATGAAAGCCGCATCGATCATTTAAAAATTACCATACAAATTTATGCATTCATATTTTGTATTTCTTCGAGGAAAACTGTAATAGTTTTACGCACGAAATATACAGTTATATTGCGAGTGATTTGACCTACTTCAGAGAGTAGGTAAACTATAAATGCATAAAAATATTTTTTTTAGTTATTATTGTATACTTATGTTATTTCTTAATATTTTGGGATTAACATTTACATAACAAAAATAAGGTATTAGTATATAAATACTTTAGCTATCTTTAGGCAAGCAAAATCGCACGAAATGCATGCAATACGACATTCAATGAAACACATAGAACGGTTTAAACAGCTGCACACTTTATTTCCGAGAAACAATAAAAGTAAAAATAAACAGTAGTTTAACAAATAACATGTCGATCTATTTGTTGGAAAGTGAAATAGGAAGAGTATATCACAGTATTTCTTCATATTTCTTTGTTATGCAAAAATATGTTTCGCAATACACTGCTCGTTACTACTCTAAGATTCATTGTACAATCATACTTAATCTAGTTTAAAAAAATATCTACACAGTTCTATCGCACCCGCTATATTTGGAAGAGAAGATTAAAAAACAGTAGGGACCTACAAAATATATTTTAAAAATATTTCTTTAATAATACACATGAATATTGAAGAAAAAAATCACTAGAGTTGCCATTCCTAAATATTAAAAGACGTATTATATTTTTTTCATACAGAAGTTGCATTTGTAATGTAAAATACTCTTAACTATAACTTTCTTCCACATTATATTTTTGATTTTCATTTTTTATCTAGAACTCAAAAACTAAAATTAAAACGAATTAAATCATAAAAGGCTTATCCGTTCCTTAATGACTTTAAAAATCCTTCAAATTGGATATGCATCGTTTAGAAATAGCTTTGATTTTATATAGAAATTCTTACATTTCATATTAAATTTACATATTAAAGCACCTTAAAAGTAAATTAAAGCAATACATTTTTAAAATCAAAATAATTGTAATCATCGACCGCAAATATTTCAATTCATAATTATCAACACATTGACCTGATTTTTCGTAATTTGCTCAACGTTTGTCTTAATATAGCGAATAGTGATTTATACTTTTCAACGTAATTCTTTAATTTAACGTAAACATTTTCTTTATCATATTTAACCAAACCCGTTATTCTACTATGATATAAAGTAAAAAAAAATATGTGCCATCATTATCTACCAATATTATCATATAGGTTGAATATCTAAAATATTCCTAAAATATGGGTGAATGTCCCAATAAATCGTCTATGCACCTCATAAAGCAAACAAAATTTGGATTTATTGACCTTTGTCACGAGAAGTTAAGTATAGAATACAAGGCATAATTATTGTGATTTACAGTGAAACATTATAATGATAAATGCTTCAGAACTTCGTGGAAATACATATATTTTTAACAAAAAACAAAATTAGGCCAATTTTTTTTAAATATACAATACATTAATAAAATACCCACGATCTGAAAAGCGTGATCGTGCATTTTTGAGATCAAAATTTAATTTTTTAATTTTTCGTTGAAAAAGAAAAGGAAAAAATCCTAACTTATAATTGTTCTTCCAATATTTATAATACTTTTTTTCTTGAATAGTATAAAATGAGCTGCTTTTTTAGCTATAAGGCGTTTTGTGCTTCTCACACAATCTACTTCTTGCAAATATAAAGCTCTTAAAACCGTGTCTCTACTCTACCATAAAATATTATTGCTTACATTCATATACAGCACGCAATGTAAATTAAAATAAGACGAAACACTTTATTTTCAAACACCTTTCATATATCATTTTGTACCGTACCAGAAAATGTTTTTAAAATGAAGTTCTTATTTATTTGATTAATAACAAACAATTATTATTAGTTTAAAATAGTTAATTAAAAACAAAATGTTTGAGATATATTTGACAAAGCATGTTTGAATTTTAATTCTTATATAAATTAAATGAGAAAGTTTCTATTGAATTGTGATAATTGATAGATTAAAATATATATTAAAGCGAGATTGAAAAGATTGTATTGCATCGAAAATATTAAAATTTATGTTCACAGTTAAACTTTTATTCATAATCTGCCTAGTGTTTTATTTTCAACATTTCTAAGCTTGTTTATGAATTTGCGAAATATAATATTTTCTGTTAAAGGTACTAAGTATGTTAAAGATTTTACAAAATCTCGGCATATATTATATTATAATTTATAATCTATCGATATTTATTCAATATTACGGTGACGTTTACAATGCACCTATTTAAGAACGTCGATACAAATGTAATCTACCCGCAAAACAGCTATGTGTAAACAGCGGATACTCTTTTAGCGAGATATATTTCTAATCGACAGTTAGAAAGAGACCATCGACTAGTTTTTTGCTAGATTTGTAGAGCGTTATCCCTTTCACACACTTACTTTGTGCGTTGATCAATTGCGTCACCTTATAGGTTAAGTGCTTCGTGCGAAAGAGACAACGCTCTATAAATCTAAAATGTGACATTCGTTAGCCGTCATTCAATAGAAAACGAACACTTAGTAGGTGTGAAAGAGACAACGCTCTACAAATCTAAAATTAGTCGATGTTCTCTTTCCAATCGATGTTCTATCTCTCGCCGAGCATTATAAAAAGCAGCAACTACCCGACACTACAAACTTAACAATGATATTGCTTTCTTACCACTATTTACATATAACATATTGAACACACGTTATCCACCGCGCGATGTATCGTCAATCGGGCATGTCTATACTAGTCACTGGCACGACGGGTTTCATTGACTCGTTTTTCTTCTGATTTTTATGGGATTTCTTGCTTTCTCTTATTTTTTTAGCGTCGTCCCTGTACGGTTCTTGGTTGACTGGAGGTTCAGGAATACCGCTAGAGCCGCGATTCACGTTATTATTGTACGCGATATTTGCGTACTCTTGCAGTAAGGGAAACACTGATAGAAGAAATTGGCAGAAGTCTTTCCGTATCCCGAACCACCCTGAAATATTTATTTAATATTAATCTATGTTACTATTATTAAAAGGTTAAAGTTTTATATCTACTGAAGCGATTTTGAATTTTTCTTATATATAAGAGTGTACCTTAATTCGCACATGTTAAATATAACTGTAAACTGAATATTTTATAAATATTTAATTACAAAAATTATTAAAATACTACTTATTAAATCCTGTGGTTTTAGTCGTATAGAAGTACATCTTGTTATTTCAACACAATATTTTTAGTAAAATATACTCTATGGTATCTTCAATACACGATCTAACAAGGCATAGTCCACAAAATGCAGGGATTCATAAGTTTTAGGTAATATATACACATATAATATATAATATTCTTAACTAGTTTAAAACATCGAAGTGCGTTTACTTACATTTATTTCCACCCTTTGAACTGAATGACATGATAATTAAAGTCGAATAAGTAACGAACAGTGGACTGACGACCACAATGTATGACAGAGTTATCCCATCGTCTAGTTTGTTCGTCAAAAATACCTGCAAATTTTTTATTCTTAATAATAAAACGTAAATAATGATATACATACTGCATTAAGACAATATTATTTATAGAATTTTTAGTCTTTGAAATGTCAAAAATATCTAAACGATTATATTGTATAATTTCGAACTTATGTGAAGAAAATTTTTAAAATAAAAAAATATAAAATTGAATCAATTTATTAATAATGTTCTTTGTAAAACTTTGAAGTAGTTTTAATGAGAATTTGTGTACAAATAATGAATGCCAGTTTAGTTTTTTGTTATTCACAATCATATTAATGAATTACTAACTGAGTAAAATAATATACCTCGCTAATTGAGCTATATACATACCTGAAAGACTAAAATGGGAACAACAGTGAAAGTGTACGCCAGCGCTGAGTTGAAACTGGTTCGACGCTGTTGAATGTTCACTTCTGGCGCCCTGAGCAATATACCCGCAAACACTATACTGTATAGCACCCCTATTAATAAACAAAAAATATTATTATTACCAAGAAAACCAAATAATAAATAGCACCGTCTTTCTTTTTAAATAGAGTTAATAATATTTACATAGTATAAAACAGTCCCTTGCTTCTTTCGATCCATATGTATGTTTAAATCTTTAAAAGTATGGTAGCTAGATTTCTTATAAACAGAATATAGTTATTAAAAATACGTAAATTTGGGCTTACACACTACTATTTTATAGTTAATAAAATAATAGTAGCCTGAAGTGGTATGCAAAAATTCCTTAAAGTTTGTGTACAACTATTTATCTATTATTATTATTATTACCTACAGAAAGGTAATCAACCCAATATTCTATTCTATCACAGATACACTAAACATATACAATCAATTGTGAAGAAGAGATGTAACAGTAATATGGTGGACAACTTACCTACTAAGCTGAGGCACATTAATATCCAAAGTGGAACAAACACTACTTCCCATGACCAGTTGATAAAATCATCTAATTTCAATGCCAAAAATATAAATTGTAAAATGTTAACAGCACAGAACAATTCCAACTGAAAAGATAAACAATTTTTATTAAAACAGCTATAGTTAAATACCAGTGCTAAGAGTCATGAAATGTGGTAGCTTGAACCAACATTCCATTTAGGAAATGCATCTTCTATCAGGTGTAATATTTCCTACTATGTACATTTATAAGCACATAGAAGAAAAAACGAAAATGTAGAGTTGTTTTGTTAAGTTATAACATGAAACATTAGTTCAAAAATATTATTTAGTAATTTGGTAATCAGTAGCTATTTTTCTTATTTCTTTTTGAGAATATTTCTTTGGGTATAAATCATATGTTCCCTTAGTATATACATACCTCATAGCTACGATCATGTTTAACACACCAAATACATATAGCAATTGATACTATACTAATAAAGATTAATGGTATGAAAACAAGTATCCAAACATGGCGATATGTAGTTAACTGATCACATACAAGTAGCTCAAACATTAGCAATATTAAATGTATAGCAAGGCTTATTAACATTGCCTTATAGTGAATGTAGGCCTCCCCTTCTAATCTGAAACAAAAACTTAAGCATGAGAGTTCTACTGTTACAGGCTTTTTCTTGTAAATTTTGTTTATAACTTATATTACTTTACATATAAGCTTTTATATTTGACACTTTCTATTTATTATAAAATATAATGGTAATATTTGCAAGTTTACAAACTTGGCTCAGTTATTGAAACATATATTATATTTTTAAGCTTCTTTTCTGAAAAATATATTTTATTTCGTTTGTGACATTTTTGTGTGTTCATTTTTTACCTTACTTGTACCAATTCTCAAGGATTAATAAATAAATAGAGGTAAAATTTCTGTATTCTCAAGGTAAAATATAATATTGTGATATATAAAAAATATTTTTCATCCTTTAAAATTTAAGTGTTAAGTCATTTAATAAAAATATAATTATTATGCATAATTATAACACTCGAAATTGACCTTAGAATTTATATATACTTCATGCATTAAAAAAAACGAAAAAAATTTTATTCTTAGATACACAAATAATAATAAATCAGATCTTACATACCTGAAGTGTGGATATTGCCACCAAACATATGTGCCTACTGTAGCACCGAGAACAACTAGGAATTTCCATATCCATATTGGAGTGAATACAGCCCAATAGGACCAAGATATTGTGTTATCTAATTTTAAAGCCAATAACGCAGTAAATATCAACAAACAGGTGTGCACAACAAATTTGCTGAAACCAAAATGTGAGTTACAAAGCATATTAATTATGTTTATTAAAAGAATATAAGATTTCTATTTACCTAGGATTAAAATCCTGAAATAAGGTTTGTAAATTCATTTCCATACACATTCGCCTTTTGTTTTTATAGAATTGATCCTAATCATTTCACTTCAACTTGAAGTGTTAGCCCTTTAACTTCTATCGTTTAATTTTATTTATTTATAAATAAAAATACGGTTCAAAGCACTCGGAAAGTAAGTACGTACTTTCTTTAAAGTTGCAACAAAAATTCTTGGCTTTTAATATTTGACATTGACAATTGACATATGTTATATTATATCTTTCTTTTCTTTCTTATATATTATGGCATTAGCGTTTAGCTTTTTGCTAATGTCAAGTAAAATCGTCATCAAGTCGTCTTTAGTAGAGTCAGTCAGTCGTTTCGTTCTGCCCTTCGTAAAGTGATAGTGAGCTTTACGAAGAACCTAGACGAATCTTGGAGCAATCGGAACGGCGCTACTAAGCGCTCTCAAATGAATTCTTCATTTCTTGGACACTAATTAGCTAGTTTACTGCATGATACACTATCACAATCATACATTTAATCACTTTATGCACCAAAAAAGGAATATTCAATCGAGATTACATATAGACGCCGCACGATTCCCGCCAAAACTCC
>JADANM010005719.1:4519355-4579501 GCA_026213755.1 Eurema hecabe
TATGGCATTTGCGTCTAGCTTTTTGCCAATGTCAATGTAATAAGAGAAACGTGGTCAAGATAAAATATAAAGTCTATATGAGTCAAGTCAATATTAAGCCGATATGAGTCAAGTAAAATCGTCATCAAGTCGTCTTTAGTGAACTTTACGAAGAACCTCGACGAATCTTGGAGCAATCGGAACGGCGCTACTATGCGCTCTCAAATGAATTCTTTATTTCTTGGACACTTATTAGCTAGTTTACTGCATGAATCACTATCACAATCAAACATTAAATCACTTTATCTCTACTAAAGACGTCTTGATGACGATTTTACATGACATTAGCAAAAAGCTAGACGCTAATGCCATAATATATAAGAAAGAAAGAAAGTATTTTTTTTAATATTACTGAACTAAGCCAATTAGACGAATGTCAAATATGATGGGCTTAAGGCTAGAGAACGACCTGTAAATTATTGTGATCTAGGCCGGATTTTTTTTTAACTTTGTTGTTTGGCTATTAGCATCAAATTTTATTGCTATAAATTGATCGCAATTCTGACCATAAAGAACATTGAGCTTGTTTTTCTAACATCTGTCAGTGTCATCCAAAATGACATTTTAGAATTGCAAATATCAGCAAACTTCAGCCTCGTCTGTTTACAATTGATATTCTATATGAATTTTGAATTATATGGTAAACCAACCAATATATTTCGGTACAATTTGAATAAATAAATAAATAAATAAGCTGTACAAATAATTACTCCATCTACTATGGCATCTTCTCCAAAATCACCAGAGCAAAACGAAAAAACTAAGCAGTATGATCGGCAACTTCGTCTCTGGGGTGATCATGGGCAATCAGCCCTGGAAAACGGTCATATTTGTTTAATAAATGCAACTGCTTTGGGTACAGAAATCTTAAAATCAATTGTTCTTCCTGGAGTGGGTGCCATTACTATTGTGGATGATAATACGGTAAGCGATGAAGATATCGGAAGTAATTTCTTCTTGGAAGTTACAAGTAAGGGTTTAAACAGAGGATCTGAAACATTACGCTTACTACTTGAGTTGAATGAAGCTGTACAAGGTCATGCAGTTCAAGAGCCTCCTGATCAAATCCTTAAGGAAAATCCAGACTTTTTTAAGGCATTTAGTGTGGTAATTGCAACTTCACTTAGTGAGAAAACTGTTAAGGATCTAGCTCAACATTTATGGGATATAAACATTCCCTTTATTTTATGTAGATCAGTAGGGTTTTTAGGATCATTTAGGATACAAGTCAAAGAACATGCTATAATTGAGACACACCCAGATAATGAGCAAGTGGATTTGCGATTAGATGTTCCATTTGCTAACTTATCAGAATATTTAAATAGCATTGACATTGATTCTTTAGATTTAAAAGACCATGGACATATTCCCTGGATAGTCATCTTATATATAGCAGTTCAGAAATGGCAAGTAAACAAAGCGGACAGATGGCCAATGAGTAGAAAAGAAAAAGATGAAATCAAAGAAATTATCAAGGAATTTACTAGAACGGATGAGAATGGTGTACCCATTACAGAGGAAAATTTTGAAGAAGCTATAAGATCAGTTAATACAGCTTTGGTACCAACATTCTTGCCAGTAAAAATCCAAGATCTCATTTACAGCAGTTCAGCTATAAATTTAACAAAAGAAAGTTCCCCATTTTGGATTATGTGCTCAGCTCTGAGAGCATTTGTGGAAGCAGATGGAAAAGGCAAATTACCATTAAGAGGTGTATTGCCAGATATGACAGCGTCTACGGAACATTATGTTAAACTTCAAAATATTTATCGTACCCAAGCTGCTGCCGATTCCGAGTTAGTGTATAGAAAAGTTCAGCAGATTGTTTCACAACTGCAATGTGATAGTATTAGTGAATCTGAAGTTAAACTATTCTGCAGACATGCACATGATTTACAATTAATAAAAGGATCAAATATTGTTCTAGAATACCAGGCAGGTAGTCCTGTAGCATCATATATCGCAAGGCACTTGGAGGAACCTGATGTAATGATGGTACATTATATTATGTTGCGTGCAGCTGAGATGTTCCATTCTGAACATGGCAGAGCACCAGGTGAATGGGAACCTGAGAGTGATATAGCTAAACTTAAAAATTGTGTTTCAAAATTACTAAGTGATATTTCATGCTCACCTTTTCCTAAAGATGATCATATTCATGAAATGTGTAGGTATGGAGGGGCAGAAATTCATAGTGTATCAGCCTTTTTGGGTGGTTGTGTAGCTCATGAAGCTATTAAATTAGTAACTAAGCAATACAATCCTGTTAATAATACATTTATTTATGATGGAGCATCCACAGTTACAGCAACATTTACATTTTAGGAATAAGGTTTGTGTTTACAAATAAATTAATAAAAATTAAACAAGCATTTTATTTTGAATTTAAGGGTTTATAAAATAAGATACATTTTGATTTTCAAAGTTGTGTAATTTCATATAGGGCAATTTATCAGATATAATTTATAGACAATTGAGATAAAACATTAAATTAAGAAATACAGATACTTTCATTAACAATTTCATAAACAAAATATAAAAGAAAACAAACCACATGACTAATAAAATAAAACTTGTATTAAAATATTTTTGGCTAGAGTCCAGATGGCAGAAGTATCAATACGAATAACAGTAGTGTTAACATATATTGACCTGAGACAGTAGTGACCATTCTACACAACATTTAAGAGATCCAACAGGATGACTATGACTTTCACCTGAGCCAGAGTTTCAATCGCAAGGCGTCTACTCCATTCAAATAATATCGAAATAAGCGTTTGTCTCTTACAAAGCCAAGATTTTCATATAGTTTAAGTGCAGGCTTATTAGTTATTTCTGTCTCTAACACAACTTCATCTGCATTATCATTTATCATCACCTGTAAAGATACAATGACATGAAACTAAACATCTATAATTATTTCACAGGTATTCAAAGTTAAAATCTAAAAGTCAGTCAGATTTTTCCAATTGGAACTGTATTATGATTAAGATATGTATACATTATAATTACAAGTATATCGTGATATAAACAATCAAAGTTTCAACATTCTGACACTGTAAATAAGTGAAAGCTTAAGGAATAAGATAATATAAATACCTGTATTGCTTTTTGGACAAGCTTGGATCCTATACCCCTTTTCCTATATCTCTTATCAACTGCTAACATAGCAATGTAGCCTCTTTTTACAACATTGCGATGCATGTCTAATTTACAAACAATGGCACCAATGCATTTCTCTTCATGAACTGCCAAAAAGCATAACTTAGGCCAATTGTGTATAAAATATCTATATGTGTAGATAGAGTAAGGTTCTGACAAGTCCTTTTGTATGAGTCTCATTATTTCTGGCATTTGCAATTCTGATTCATATGATATAATTGGAATATCATCATGATTTTCTTGTTGGTGACAATTTTCTTCATGCAATGTATTATCATTTACAGAACATCTGGTTTCAGTATGTTCTGATGTACCATTTTCATTACTTTCTGCTTTTGGCGATAAATCACTACAATGTACACTATTTACACAAGTTTCTTCGCACGGAGCCGCGTCTTGTGCTAGAGGATCTAAGTTAGATTTAATAAAATCATACTTTGAATGTTCGCTAGTACCATTCGTTAGGTTACTGTGATGATTAATATTAAGTGCATTTGTTAACACTTCGCTTAACTTCTCTTCGCTGGCTTTTATACTTTCTTCGTCGACAGCTACTGAAGGATCTTTGGACTTTTTATTTTTGTTTTTCACGTTAGTACACATCTGATTTTTTCTAATACTCTGTACACTTTCATCTGCAAGCTGACTCATCTTGAAGTTATTCTATCTAGGTATAATATATTTACACATTCAAAGACGTTAAGCTCATATGAATAACACAAAAGCTTTTGCCTCATACAAATATTTTTTTGTCGAAATCGTAGCAGAGTATCACCGACATCTTGGGGTTCAGCAATCACTTTCCGTGCGGAACATGACAGGAGCAATACGTGTTCTTAGGTTAAACTTAATTTAACAATAAGACAGTTGGTAAGACGAAAATATTTCGTGCTGTAATAAAATTCTATAGTTTGTACAATTTGAGCCTTCCACAATCACATTGCAAAAACGAAATGTGTCGCCATATAACATTTCTATAGAGTTCAGTCTATTACGGTATTGCTAGTTTAAAAAATGCTTACTATTGTGAAAAAAACTACAACAGATACTACAAAAATCTTAAAATACCTTAGTACATGTACATATATTTATAAATTATTAATTAAATAATTAATTGTATTTTCGCTTACCGCTAACTAACAAATTATAAAATTTACATATTAATTTTAACTAAAGCGAAGAAACTAAATTCTTTATTATCTCGTCTCTTAAAAATAAATAAAAGAAAAACCATAATATGAATATAAGAGTAATGAAAAACAGTAACCAATAATTTTATAATTTATTGTTATGCCCAGAAGAAGTCAGTCGGTCGAGAAGTTAAGTGTATAAAAAATATGACTAAAGTAACCAACTTTGGATTTTCTTAAACATAGCTTTAAGAAAATCTTAAGTTGGATTTATAAAAGTCATTTCTTCCTTCTTAAAGTTTTTAATGACTTATTTCAAGAATACTCGATTCAGTTCTAATCAGTCTGTTCCGTCTCTAGTTTATATTCCGAATCCCAAGTTACCGATTAGTCGAGCGACGAGTTTTCAGTTTTGTATTAGTATCCGGTTGACAGCCGGTGAGGCGGCGGCGTGATGTGTTCCTAGCGATTTACGATACGCGCGCCGCCTCTGCGCGAAATTCTGTAAATTTGTAAATATAATTTTTGCATGAATCATTAATGTGAACCATAGTAATATAAAATTACGAAGTGTGACTACTGGATGCATATTCAAATCCTGAAATACCTTATATAGATAATATCGTGTGGCTTGTATACATTTTATATTTAAAAATAAAACGGAGGTTGCATAAACAATATTGTTATTAAAAATATATATGCAATCTAAGGACGTGAAAAACAATTTCTTGGTGCAGGTGCTTGGTGCAGTACCTATCGATGTGGTTTTATAGGACTAACAATTTTTTTTTACTTTTCGGGATAAATTGAATTTTTTGAGTGATCTACAGCAAATTTAATAATATCAAATCGACGATGGCGGATCGGGAACGTCCTGCAAAAACATCCATCAGGGTGGGCTTTTACGATATTGAAAGAACCATCGGCAAAGGAAATTTTGCCGTTGTTAAATTAGCCCGACATCGAATAACGAAGACTGAGGTGAGTAATATTACAAAAATACATAGATATCATGTACATTAAGTTTAAAATGAATTTTTTTACGAATCTAATTTCATTTCTTAATGAGACTAGCAGTTTGCATATTTTGATTAAGTTTATTTACATATTCCAATAATAATAATTTTACTTACGTTAAATGAGGAAGGTAAAAATGAGCAGTATTAAACCCACCAGTCTATCATTTTTTCTACTTAAGGATGGGAAAATAGGTGTCGTGATAACGATTGCACATTACATTTACATACTTTGCTTAAATTTGTATTGATTATATGTATTACTTAATTATTCAAATACAGTTGATTTATTAAGGGCATTTCATTCCAATTATGTTTACAAACTAACAAAGGCCGCTACGAGCGGAGATTCGACCTTACCATGTACATTACACTAAGTATGGGTGACGTACACGTAGTCGTAGTATTGATGAGGAGCAAAACGCGAGTATTGAAATTATGTATATACTAGCTGTTGCCCGCGACTCCGTCCGCGTGGACTTACACATAAACTTTGACCCCCCCTTCCCCCCTTATAACCCTTTTTTCCAGTTAAAAAGTAGTCTATGTTACTCTCCAGCTTTTCAACTAACTGTATGCCAAAAATCAGGTCGATTGATTGCTTAGCTACGGTGTGAAGGAAGGACAAACAAACAAACAAACACACTTTCACATTTATAATATTATGTATGGATGTAATTCGTTTCTTCATTTACGCCGCTGCTTAATATCTATCACGTGCAGTAATGCTACATTTAAGTGTCATTCATATGATGTAAATGGGTCAGATATTGGTAGCAATTAAATAATAATAAAATTGGAGGAAATATACAGGCATAAATAATTAATTAAACCAATATTGGTTTAATTAATTATCTACAACAACTAAGATTCTATTGTTATACAATATACAGACATAATAAAATATTATCGTGTGTTGATAGCTTATTATTTTTGCATTGATTACTTACCTACTTTTTAATCGTCTGAGGTGATTGATTAAATTGGCTATTCAGCTAAAAGGGTGAAAATGACAATTAACTGCGCACTATTTGCGTACAAAGTAACCTGGGAAAGATCTATAAAACTCTGACCGTTTTGTACATGATAAAATAATAGATACTTTGCCACATAAACTGAAGTAAGCTGAAAGCCGCCAACGAATAAGTTGTACGGCACCCCTGTTATCCGTGAAAACGCATAAAAATACAGATAAGAAGCTTCATATTATTTGCTTCAAGCGATGAAGTCGAATAATTTATATTAATTCGTGTTTCTAAGAGTGTGGGTTTAAATAAAATAAAGACTCTTTAATTCTCTAAGTGTTTAACACTTATTACATATTAGATTGTTTTATTAAATCAATTCAAGCTTGCAATTCAATCATAGGGAAATGAGCTACTTTTTTGTGTTCTTGCTTTACGTATAACGTTTAGGAATTCGGCTTAAAACATGTTTATTACAAATGCTAGAATGTATGCGTATACGCGGGTTAGAATTTGAAATGTTTTAATAGCCTGCAGGTACTAGACAACAACAGTTTAAAGTAGTGCGAGTGTATCAAGAAGTAGGTCGTTGGCCGAATACCGACGTCGTCTTGAATGACTCACTCCGGCACGTTTTAAATGGACGACTAAACTTTCGTTACAAACTTTGATTTATGTTTAATTAGAGATGCACACATCTGCTGGCCTGCGTTTGTTTAGAAAGCCGAAGCTATCACATGAGGATAGCGTGCTCGCACTCAATGAATGCACTGAAATAACAGAGCGTCCTCGGCCTTCGTAAGTCCGTCGTTCTAATTTGTAAAGCGCGATATGTATATTATGATATGTCGATGAAATAACGAGACCTTGATTATAATGGTTAAAATGGTATCAGTAAGAAGCTAGAATAGCTGTAAAAATATGTTTCTCTAACCATTGGAAATCATACGCAGTGCAAACTACACTGGCCATATACAGCTTAGAAAAGATAGGAACTATGCCCGTTTATGAAATCTGACAGATGCAATTATTATATGATAATTTGTCACAACGGCTAAATGATCACACCTGCAAAATATTTCGGAGAACATCATCATTAATCAACGATCCACCATAGTTCAGTTGGCTGAGGTCGACTCGCCAGTCGCCGCCGCTGCCGCGTCTCGAAATACCACGACGACGACCTTGCGTTCGGATGCACGCATCACTTTGTTTTTATTATTTTATCTTTTTTCCGTATTCACCATTTGCGCCAAGGTGATGGTCGGTGTTTAACACAATATAATATAGGTTCAGTAATACAGATAATGTTCAACTTCCTTTATAAAAAAACGTTAACATTTACCTCAATGACGTGACTGTCTTTTTTAGTGACAGTAGGCGCGAAAAATGAGTACTTGATGTTTTTAGAAATTATTTAAAATGACGCAATTCAGTCCAATTTGTAAAGTATTTCATTTCTCTCATTTCTCACCTTGATCGATGTTTAATTAACACGATTCGTTAAAGTTTACATGCATTCCTTACTAAGTAATATTAATTACCATCTCTCTCACGCTACGAGAGCCGTTAGATGATATTAAAAATGTTAAGAAAGTGATCATGTATGTATTGCGTGACGGCTCATAGGATTCATGAATAAATTGCCAGGAAACCATTTCGTTTAGCACGCGTTTAGTTTACACTGGAGTGCTTAAAAATGTGCGCTTGACGCAAATGCGTTATCTATTTTGGAGCACTGCGTCAGAGGTACATCTTATCTGTGTTCAACAGTCTGGGGGTCACCCTCCACATTTTTCTGTTGTATATTAACTCCAAAGGTACTTAACCTTTGGAATCATCGTATTATAAAGTTTGATCCGAAGCTGGACGAATTATTGCAAATCAATAAAATGCATTTGGAATGAATGAATTAAGTATATCGTTTCAGTAAGACAAGTATTTAATAGTCGGTCCAAAATGATAGATTTTCTGGTTGATTTGATAGATTTATCTTAATCTAAGATTTAGACGTATCTTTGAGTTAACTTAAGAACTCTCGATAAAACTCGTGTCACTCCCCACATATTGTTATGTTAATATCTACTTTATGATGTCATGTTTTTTAATTTTTTAAAAGCCATTTATACTTATATGTTATATAAATAATAAATTTAAAAAGGAAAAAAAAAAGAAAATTACTTAATTATCTACTTAGTAGTTTAATTATTTAAAGATAAAAAAAGTTTATTCGTATATACGAAACAAAAAGTGTTTTAAAACTGTATAGACTTTGTCTATGTGCTGATGTATCATAATTTGTTTTATTGATTTACAACAGATAACCTATAAATGTATACCATGTCTGTTTTGAATCTATACTTAAATCCTATCCCATAGACAATAAGACGCGTACAAAAAAGCAAACCTTTTTATTTTATTACACTGGTTAAACTTAGACTGCAATCTGAATACATCCACACAAATTATATCAAATAAAAGTGGTTTAGGAAAGCGTAAATATAAAACCCATGTAGTAAGTACGTTGCACTGACAGTAACGGGCAAATTGAATTCAGGGCGTAGTATGTAGCTATGTAGGATTTCAGAAAGGTTGTCTACGCCTGAGGGGTGGGGGTACTAGAATGGAGGGCACTACGCTTACCCCTGCGTTTCGTACTACGTCGTTAAGTATAAGCAAAAAGTACCTTTACTGGCTCAGATTGCATTTTTTCTTTAACGGAAATGAATGTTACGCTTTTTTAATAAATTTATTAAAACTCAGGTAGTATAGTCATATAAATCTTGTACAAACTGAAGTAATATACTTGTTTATAAATAGTAATTCATTGTCAATACAACAACACGCATTGGTTAAATTGAATAGGAAATTGACAAATAGTTAATACATATTTGAGGAGGCTCAATAGCTCGTCAGGTTATAACATCACTACTAGTAAACATGCCATGGTATAAGATTACAACCACATTCACACATTGACAGTCAATATTTAAGCACTGTTTAACGCAATATATTGTTGTAACGTCATGAATGCGTGATAGTTAAAAGCGAGCGTATAAATAAATTATTAAGATATAGTGTTAAGGCAACGATTATGATTTAAAAAGATTGATTACTAATATCTCATAAAAATGCAACGTATGCCACAATCTCAAGTAATGTTAGGGAGATGGGGGCTCGTCCTACTCACTCCGACATTTTCTGTTTCACTCACACTATCCTATTGATCGTCGTCTAGACTTGTAGATCACTATGAGTTTGACCCAGGGTTGGATGTCCTCCGAACTTAAGTAGTCCTTTGACTCTATATAAGGCTCCTTCTTTAGGCTATTTTGAAAAAGAGCACAATGTATGCAGCGCAGCTTCCATTTAAATTCTAAATGCTGGTTCATCTTTAGCAGGTTATTAGTGTATCGTGTTTTTATATTTGTACTTATTTCCTTATATAACACACAATAGTATATTGACGAAAACAACGTATTATTTTTTGGCTATTGATAATAATATCTGCGATCAAATAAACTACCTAAAACAAGTAATATCCGCTCTTTGAAGTATGTCATTGAATTGTGTCGTCATAAAGAGATTTACTTTCGTTCGTAATATAACATGGCGGATCGTACATCAGTACTGAAAACATTGTCTTACGGCTTATCACAATTATAAGATAAGCAATGACGCAAACGTCTATCGCTCGCTGTTTGGTTTTAAGATATTTAACTGGCATTTATCATCCATGAATATTTGCTTAGCGATTAGCGAAACTGCAAGGATCATTATGAGATTCTGTTAAGAGCTTACAAATGGTAATCGGTTTTATATCTCAGTATACAGCAGCTAGTAAAATAATATAAGTTAATACATAAATTATAAGATGAATTTTGATTACATGTAATTCTTATTTTATTGTTCTTTATACAGTTATAAACTTTAATTGTGAGCTTTAAATTGAACCCAATATAAATAACATCATAAATTTATGTTTAAAATATATTGAATGATATTGTTGTGTTCTATAAGATTTATTAAAATAATACTTAACATAAACCCATTACTTCTATTAAAAGGTTTTCATCTCTCTAATTAATTATTTAATTACCTTTCAGAATTCTGTATAAGAACGGATCTCAAACTTACCTAATAATAATAAGTAATAAAATTTAAATGTTATCGTAAGCGGCTTAAGTAATATTGAATATATAATTTATAAATGAGAAAAGTAATGTAAAATAAGTGGCTAGATTGAAAATGAACACATGAGTGAAATCGTCACTCAGGTGTAATCCCACGATGCATGGTTAAGGAGAGTGCCGTACATGTAACTCATATCATACGAACCTTTCAAATGTAGGTTACACGTAGTACCTACAGATTTTGTACTGGCATATTTGCTCTTCGTTGTAATTAATTTTACATATCAAAAAATGACAAAGCATACTACCTATCACAAAAACATCGTTAAAAGCTATCTCACAGATATTACTGATAGTCATGAGACAGCTCTGATTAAAACCCAATGATAATAATTATCTATGGTCACTTAATCACATTACCAACATACTTAACTTTAAAGGGCAACGTCAATAAAATTATGTGCGTCAGCACCGGTTATTTTCTGTTACAATGATAAAACGTTTATACCATTATATCAAACATTTATGCAAGGTAAGGTCAAATGATAAGGTGGTAAACATGAATCTAACGAAATTTAACGTATCAAGGCATTAACTATATGATTTACACTACCACGAAAAGTAACGTAAGGATAGAAACATAAGGTTTTAAGTGTTACCCTCCCAATCGTATAGAAACACCTTTGTAATAGTGTAATGCTATATTCCACGTTGTCACGCTAATAGAGGGGTCGGCGGTTCGCTTCAAATTATTGAACTCGTCGGCCCGGGCACTCTACCTGCGCAGATAGAGTTAACATTAGGGAAATTCGTTTCAATTTTATAGCAAAGGATTTTCTGATTGAGTTTCGCAAATCCACTTCATCAATTTAATCGAGAGCTTCTTAACATGATTACTTGGAGCAACAATTTGAGAAGACTAGAGTTTTTATACTATTATAGAATACAACGTGTTCGGACAACATTGTAATTGTTATACGATAGATATTTAAAATTGTATAACGGTAGATTTCAAATAAAAAAAAACCCAAATGGATTTAAGATAAATGTTATAATTTTTACTAATTAAATATACATTAGAAATGGGATTAGTTGATAAATTCTTATTGTGTATCTTATCTACAGCATTGTTTGTTATCTTAATTGCACGTTTATTGATACTTCCAACTGTTATTTGCGTCACTCGGATATTTTTATTTTAACGGAGTATTATTTATAAAATATCTAAAAAAGAACGACAGAATATCTGGAGGCACGCCAAAAGCTTATAAAGTTTATTATGAGCTATTTTGTTAAATACTTGTGTTGTTCAATTATAAATTTAAAGGTCAAATCGAAAATTAATCTGCGTGTCTTTTACCTTCCCGCTTACTCCAGTGTATTGTACCTATACGGTGTGTCTGCTCTAGGCGGTTCAATAACATTGGGTTATTGACCCACTGACTGCTTGTGCACTTAAAAATAATGTACGTCACAAGTTACCACTCGCATACATATATATGTATGTACATATCTACGTAAACCCGTAAGTAGAAGCCCGTTAAGCCGAATAATAATTATCCTAATGATAATATTTTATTTCAAGCGCTCCAAAAAAGACGAATATTCGGTAGCGATTCCTTTGCTTATACGTATTACAAATTACAATAAGTCAATGAAAAGCGACGGACCCTTAATATTTATATAACCTCTTCATATTTTAAAATTTTGAATGAAATTACGAGAAAATTTGTTCTTAATTGAAGACGTTATTCTATATTGACTAAGAAATGCATATTGTGTACAACTTATCAATTTTAATCTGTAGTGAGTTGTTGACGTGAAATAAAGTTATCTGTTAGAGGAAATAAGAAGAAGAAACTACCAAATCTTAATTAAGAAGCTTGATGGAATAAATTTCAGCGTAATGTGAATCACACGTTTGGTTAAATGTTTATTTACTTAACCAAGGTATTTTATGAACAGATATAGGTATGATTAGTTCCAATGACGTAGGATCCGTGCGTAATGATGCTATCGAGACAATGGGGTCAATGTCGGAGTTTCTGACCGACAGTTCTATCAACATTCGTATAATTGGATATATACTAGAAGATAGTGCACACTGCAAATCAAATATTTAATTTTTTGTGTCCTAACATGTTGTTAGGCTGGCTAATTCATTGTGAATTAAATGTTATCAAAATAAATGTAGCATATGTATTTGTTTCAAAACAGATTTGATTTTAAATATAAAAACCTGATCATCCTTAATATTCCATTCAAGAATAGACAGACCAGAACATTGAAGATTGCTGTTGAAATTAATACCTGTAATTCTTTGAACATGCATCGTTCTCGTATATACATGAAGATAATTATTTACGCATGTGTAGCGTCTTCGAGTTTCGTAGTTACTATTTTTCAGCTCTATTAAATCTGTTTAAGAAAGTGAAGCAATATATAAAAGTAGAAACTAATAGTTTCGCTAAATTCTTCATTGTTTCTCATACGTTTTTATTACGCTTGTTTAAGACACAGAAAAGGCAACAATAAAATTATCACGGATTGTGATTCTTAAATAACATATACTTTTTGATAACTTGTAATTAAGCGTTCTAGTCTGCCGTAAAGTAAATATATGTATTGCCGATAGCAGATATCAATGTCACAGAAACCATAACAATTAACAATAAAAACTTGTCTATATTTATTTTTGGTTTATTTTGTCATATTTTAGTTAACATTAAAACTATGCAGAAATGTTTCACATAGGGACTTCAGCTGTTAAATTAAAATTCTATTACAGCTCACTCGCTTTCTTAATAGTACTGATTACACGTGTTGTTTTTATAACTACGATACCTACTCAATCAAAGAAGCAAGCAAATATTTACTTTTAGTTGGAGCGTTTGCAGCTTTCTTTTTTATTTAATTTTTATTGAGTGTGCGAGAGGTCGGCTTCAATCACGTCAATTGGCTCAATGTGCCGGAGTGACGCTCGGCTGACGTCAGCGCGTTTGTATGGAAAAGGCAAATCACCGAATAACTGTATTCTTCCGTTTGAGATAAAAATCTAATTACATAGACAGACAGGGTTTTATAGTTTTCTTTAATAGAAGCAATTCTGTGAGAAATTGGATTTTAAAACATTAGAAATCAAAGTTTTTATTTTTTGTTTTAGCTTCTTCTTTTTTATTTAATAAATAAGCGCGTTTGTATAAAGAGAACCTTATTTAAAGTTATTCAAGGCGACACAACGCCGATTGCCCTAAAAGCCCTAAAATATAAAAAATCAGTATATAAAGGAACGAAAAAATTGTTTTTAATTACATTTTAATACAAATGTAATCACTTAATGGGCATAGTAAATAGATTTCAGAACTACAAACTATTTTTTTTAATGTCTTGCTAAAAAAAAATTCTAAATTAACTACAGACGAAACATTATAATTAAATAATGTAATTAATGTAATTAAAATTAATTTAATTACGCAATTTAAATTTCCGTAACGTATTTTATTTTTATTAAGCAGCTGACAGTATACAATGTGTTTAATGAATGTCCAAGTTAGTACACGGAAACAATGTGGCTGTAAACAAATTAGCTCTTATCTAAACTAATTACGGATGCTCCGAAACAAGTCTGTGCCCGATGTTGTGTTTACACGTTCATGTTTAACTGTCTGCTTGCTTGTTTATTCATTTTGTTTATCACATTACGCGTCGTTATTGACCATATAAAAACGATAGAGAATCCAGCTTCGGAATGGAAAAACACCAAGTCATTTCTAGTCCGCCAAGTATACCCATATAAAGCTCGATAAAGGATTGACTTATGAGTAATGAGACACAGAAGAATTTTTGTTCTAAATGAATGACATTAAGGTTTTGAAGATGATAGATACGTGAAACAATCATTCAGCTTATGTGGGTTTGTGTGAAACTTCTACGAATAACCGACATAAGAACTAAATTCTAAATTCCATATAAGTCTGTGGCAGCATCCCGTTCAAGGCTCCATGAGGCATAATGAGATTAGAGACCTATATTAAGCTTCATGTAAAAGTCTGAGTAAGAAGCTCCGGATAGGAAAAGAATTTTAAATTTAACGTATACTTTAAACTGGTACTTAACTCTGAAATATCATTAAAAGATGTAACGGGCAGTTATTGCATCGAAAACTGTGAATGTCCACTAAAGTCCAAAGAGGATGTATTTATTTAATTATTTAATAGTTGTACATTTTATTCATCGAAACGAAACTAACGTACTTTTTTAAGGTCTTGTAAGAATTTGGTCAAAATAAATATAAACGTACTGGCTTTTGGGCCCTTCAAGACATAATATCTAGAACCTTGGCGTAAGATTTGTAAAGACATTTTTATTTTGTTACAGGTAGCAATTAAGATAATAGATAAATCGCAATTAGACGCCAGCAATCTTCAGAAGGTGTACAGAGAAGTGGACATTATGAAGAGGCTGGACCATCCACATATTATTAAGCTTTATCAGGTTAGTTACCCCAATAATATAATTGTTTGTAGGATATCTTAAAAACGATAGCAAATAATCTCAATGCAAACTGAGATGTCTGTTCCAGATAATACAATAATTTTTTAAATGATAAGATAAAATTTATTGGCTCAAAATTAGATTTTTGACGTGTACCACGCATAGAGACAATGCTACAACTATGACATATTTTTTTTGATCGCGAAATTTTTAGGATGTATGGAATGTTAATAAAAGATGTTTGCTTTTTATCCCCGTATTGTCATAAGAAGGGAAGCTATGCGAAAAAATACCGCGAGACTTGTCTTGTTTATTATAGCTTAAAAATTTTAGTGTAATATTTGCGATGCCACAATTCACAAATTATGCTATATTGCCATGTGAAACAGAACAATGGCATTCACCGTTAAGGTTTTGTGCAGTATTCATGCATAAGTGGCTAATGTGTTCAGTAAATGTCACGTGAAATTGTCGTTAGTACGTGATTACTGTTAGCTTACCATCGGGGTCATTATAACAGGCGCTATTTATATAATTTATAATGGTCAAAGAAAGCGTGACGCTGTCGACTCACTTCGTTACTGATAGCTGTTACTAAGATATGTATCCACGCGCTATTTGTTTAGGCTGACGTAGACTGTTAAATATTTGAATACCTATCGCTAAATTATTAATACTGCTTACTATTTTCCTCTTTGAAAATCGAGGTCTTTTAAAATGTATTTACCTTTTATGTAACACACATTGTTCATTAAAAATTTAAGTTAATTTCGTTTTTCTATGTTTTTCTTTTTAATTTGTATTATCTTGTTTTTTACTAAATTGCTTAAGTTTTATTTTGAAAATAAAGTCATATAAAGGAAGTCCTTAATGCTCTTGTGAATGTGAAATGTGAATAAACCCTGCAATCTTCACCTTATACAAAAATTATCGAAGAGTTTGAAAAATAATAAGATTTGAAAATAATCATTATTTGCTTAATTTTATGTCAATACGTAATAATAATTTATTTGGTGACTACTTATCCATACTAATAAATAATAAATTTTATGAATTCGTGAGGAGGATAAACTCATTTTAAATTATTTTTTACCATTCTATTTATTGATTCTAAAATATTTTTGCGAGTAACAGAGGGAAGAAACGATCGAATATTTAACATTGAATGACGTTTCAGTTTCGATGAACTCACACGACACTAGTTCACAAAATATATACATATTTTTAATGGGATTTTTAACCACGTTAATGAAGCTAATAAGGTTGTTAGCGAGTCTGGCAGCGTCAAGCACATCATTATTTTGGTCGGGCGCTCTTAACTTTGTAAAGACTAGAGTGACGACTGGAATACATTATCGCGTGTACGAGAATAAAAAATACCTAATAACTGTCGAAAATTTCCTTGCGAAATACGCGGTATTGTTTTACAGTGCCCATTGTGCTTTGTCGTATTTACACGCTAATAAATCGCGTCATAACCATTCATCTAGCTATTAAAATAGCAAAATGAGTAGGTATGTCGAATGATTTACTTATGGGCTAGCTTCGAATGCATTATGTCATAGATGAATTAACGTAAGGAAATGGCAATTCCAATAATTAATGAAATACTTTATATGGCGACCTTGAGTTCTTTTAATTTACAATGCTGTTTTAAATGTTCTTAAGTCAATATAAAGAGTCTGTATTTATTCTTCCGATGTAGGTATTTGGAAGTAAAGTGCGGTGGAAAATAATAATTTAAAATTGAAGGTTCAAGAGAAATTATAAAACTATGCCAGAGCCCACATACATGTCATGATGTCTACGTCATAAGTCATGTCTACTCCTGATTAGGTTATTTATATTTTAAAGCTTAGTGGTGTATTGTACAGCAATAATCTTCAGATTTTTGTTAGCGTGACGTAATAATAAATAAATACTACAATCGATCATTTATCATAGTCATTTACTGAGTTGGGTTGGGTGGGTATTTTGACGGAAACGCAAACTCGTAATGATTGAGAAAAAAATATTGAAACTACACCATGATTGTAATAATTTCGATAGCGTGCAGCGGTTTTACCCACGTAATTTTCGTTTCCGTGGCAATATCGTAAAAAAGAATACCTCTTTATGTATATTAATTTCTTTTTATTAATTATTTACGTGGCCAATTTTCATCCAAATCAGTGTAATATACATGATAAAACAAGTCTTTCAGGTTTATTATTCAGTAAAAAAAAAATTAATGATGGCGGAAAATTGATAGGTATAAGCAGTTGATGTTACAATGATGTATGTTGTGTATGTGAAATAGGATTTGAGTACACGTGTATATAATATACTGGGAGTTCACGCAGACTAGACTACTTTCACGCGACATTCACGTGCTGGTCTATATATAGGTAATTGTTTGTTTGTAGAGCTAAATAGTTCTTCAGATTAACATGCTGAGGCTTCAATGTAAAACATGTTATACAGATTACATAGCTGTATTAGGATTACTTAATCATTATCCTGAACGTTTTAATACCTAGCATTAGATTCCCTAAATACTAGGCTTTTAGCAGTATAGTAATGTATTCTATGCCAAAGTTAGTTAAGATTGTTTTAATTTGTAAAATAGATTTCATTTAGCAATTATTGTAATAGGCTTGCTTACGTATTTAGGTAGAATTGTTTTTAAACTAAAAGGAATAGTTCAAAATATCTATCTAGGCTCCTCGCATCTATTTTTTTTCTTAAAAACATGATTTTCTTAACACTAGTATGATATTAACCGATGAAACTAGAATATTTTCAGCGAAAGATTTCCATGATCTCGCCCAGCGACGGTGAATCATCGCGTATTTATAGTTGTTTTTACTTTTACGCGTCCACCGCTAGTTCACGGGCATGACCTTAAATTCATTCAAAATATTATCATTGTACGTTGCATTTGTAAGAAAAACGTTACGTATACGTCTCATAACTCAATGAAAGTACGTATAACCAAATAATGAGGTACCTATAAATTAATATTACGAATTTGTTAAATCAAAACTGATAATAAAGCTATTTTTGAAATTTATATTAAGCCAAGAATTATTATTTTCAACTCGCCTATTTGTTTTAATATTCTCTCTCATTTACTTGAGTGCTTCATCCGCAAGTTCAAATTACTTTTCTAATTGGATCAAAAACTGCGGTACAAGTAAAACCTTTAACGGCACTTCGCTACTGAATAAATACGCTTCGGATTATTTAAACATTGTCTCTATTTTATACTTTAAAACTTAAATGATATTTTTATATAATTACAAGAATTATGATGGTCAGATCTCTGACTTTCTGTTAAATGTAATCTTTGTATGTCTTTTAAGATGGTGTATAAAAATGCCACCTTATTAGTTTTTAAACCTCGCCTTTTTTAAATTAGAGTCTCGACTATCTTTTTCCAATAAATTTAACACATTTACCCTATTACTTACCCTTTCAAGAACGAATATTACATATAATTGCTCATCCTTTTACGTTATTTAAAACCGCAATAATTGTAATAATTAACGTAATACTTCATTATGTTGTAACTTGTAGGTTCTATGACTGTTCTTACAACTGTTTTTACAGTATGCGTAATAATGTGGAATATTTGTTTCAGGTCATGGAAACGAAGAACATGATCTACATTGTTTCGGAGTATGCAAGCAAAGGAGAAATTTTTGGTGAGTCATACATATTATACATTCGGAATTATTTGTATCGAATTGTTATCCGAAAATAACTTATTGCATCGCGATTCCAATGCTACATATATTGCAATTACGAATGTACTATTAATTAAAAATATACAATGTTAACATTACACGAATAATAATAAATCCAGCAAATCAGTTATATAGTCAAATATTCTCGTACAAGTATTCTATCTTACCGCAATGTATGGCACGTAGATTTTTTCATTAAAACGTCGGGAACACAGTTGGGGGATATTCAAATACAAGTATTGAATACCAATACATTTCTAACTAAAAAACCCAAGGGCTACGATGAAACAGTTGAGTAATGTGCCTCCTAGAATATTCAACGCAGGGAAGACACGAACGACCACTAATTTGTGAATAATATGAGACTATAGCTATTCAATGATATATATAATTGAATAAGCAATTATTTTCCTTATAAATATTTAGTATGTAAATTAATACCTTATAAACATTGAAACCTACGATTAAATAGCGCAATAGTTTTATCATAGCTGACGGAACCTACGAGCGTGTCTTATCTTTAAAATCTTACGTTATTAATATATTGTTTTTCATACTACGAGGTTGAATCTTATAATTTGTTTTTCCTGCCCCATGTAAGCGGAATGGTAACGATATTATTAATTGGCTGTCCAGGACAAAGCAACCCTCGTTACATAGCAGTATTCGTTGAACATATTAACCTCAATCTGATGCTTTAAAAGGCCCCTTTATATTCGCCATTGTATTGTTATAGTATAACGTGACTTTAAATAAAAAATATGAAATAATACTTTCTCTTTGCAAATCATGAATCGATCATAAAAACGACTAGGTACTATATTTATTTTAATTTTAAACTTTCACTTTTGAAACGTTAATCCAGAGACAGGTCTTCTATCTAATTGAGAAAGTTGTTTTTGAACTCCCACGGCAAAGAAATCCTTTGTAATCGGAATTGACAATAGTTGTTTTGTAAGCTTGCCTTTTTAGCAATGTAATAATAATCACTCTATTAAATTTACAACCTACGCATTGTCTTAAATTGGAAGGTATAGGTCGTATTTAAAATATTAATATGGAAAAAGCGTAGGGGCCTTTTGTTATAAGATGATGAAAGAATATTTTGTTAATCCTAAGGTTTTGTGTAGGCGATGAAATATATTTTAAGTGCTTACAAATAGCGAGACTGTAATGATTA
This sequence comes from Eurema hecabe, assembly GCA_026213755.1. Classification (NCBI taxonomy): domain Eukaryota; kingdom Metazoa; phylum Arthropoda; class Insecta; order Lepidoptera; family Pieridae; genus Terias; species Terias hecabe. The sequence continues at coordinate 4,539,203 of JADANM010005719.1, forward strand.
GTTTATACTTATCATAAATTTAATTAATAAAATTCATGGATAGAATACGTAAACCCATATTTAATATGACGTCATAGACTAGGTACTATAAATAGAAATAGAAAACAATAAACCTTAACGCGCTTTAAAAACGCTTAGAACGTCAATCGCGTAAGTTCTTGGCCGCTCGGGTATGACGTCAACAGGCCTGTAATGACGTCACTGGCTCGACATCGGGGTTGTAAGGAGGGTGGGGAGACGCAATTTCGTACCCTTTCGAAGCCAGCAGAAAATCAGCCATGGAAATTCCTCATTGCGAAACGTAGAGTATCTACGTTCTAACCATTGTTAGTATACGGTGCAGCTAGATTTGTACAATGACGTGTTATCCGCAGCTGTTGCTTATCTACGTCTTGATTGGAATTGATTCTATCGAAACTTCTACTCTTTTATACATGTGCTTCAAATTCGTATTGTACACATTTTTTTTATTTGTTGTACAGTACATACTAAGTGTCTTTAACTATAATGCGAGATTTTTGTTTATTTTTATAAATTATAATTAAATTGAGTTGCGATGGTATTTGTCTACCGAAACTTAAAGAAAGCTTAATTAATTTGTTTCGCATTTGATTTTTGTCTTTCCTTCCCAGTACGACGTGTGATCAGCCACATGTTTCTTTATATTAATTTTAATTTACTGATCTAAATCGATTTATACAAAATAATATAATGCCAAAAAAAATTATAATTCTTTTATATTGGTAATATCATTGTTACCATTCATTGCAGTTGGGATCATTCTTTACAGATAAAATCCGCCTTAAATCTCTTTAACGTTTCAATTATACTCAGAATGACCTGAAATGTAAAGTTAAGTCGTTTTGAAACCTTATTCGTATTCAACGTGTTTATGCAGATTTCGATACGGTCTTAAAATAGACTTCCTGCGAATTTAGGTCTTCCTCTTTGAATATTTTGCGTTTGTCATCACTGAAACCGTGGAAGCATTGCATCCAATTGCATATAAATCTACATTTAAAGAATTGTCATAATTGAGTTGTTTATTGTTTTATACGTGTATTGTGGATCGATAACAATAGTGAGGCTACTAGTAGTACAATCGGAATCACGTGAATGCTAACATACGGTTATTATAGACTGTTGAACAACGATACTTATATTATAAAAGCTGATGAAGGTGTCTAGAATGGGCTAACAAACCAATCTCTAGACCGCAAAGAAAAGAATAAGTACCTGGATACAGCTACGTAAGCAACCCGTTTCTGAGCAAAGGTTTTGACAAATTTCATGGTAACGAATTAAGTATGAAAAACCGAAGTGTTCAAGTTTAAGTTAAATTAAAAAAGAGTATATTAAACACAGCTGTACTACATTATATAAATGAGTAATGCTTGTGCACCTGCGTCCATTGCTAGTTCGTAGCTTGGGTGAATATTAAATATAATGAAACAGCCACGAAGTTCTTTAAGGTATTAATTACTAACTCTTAACATTTAGATTTAATTGAGATCGGGTTAAACGATTAGCCGCACCTGCTGTTTTGAACTTAAGAGTTTGTAAGTTATTTAAAGGTTTGATCATAGTTGTAGATTGAATTAGTACTTAGATATTATTTTTAATAAGGTTTGTTAATTACGATACGTCGAATTAAGTAAAAAGTATTTAAACCAAAGCTGTTCTGATTATTATTCCTTATTTTGAAGAAAACTTTATTACTTTATTTGAGCGTTATAACATTTGACGCAACATCAACTAAATAAAACCATATTATATTTGTATTATCCCCCATTCTCTGCTAACCGACATGTTTTATTACATCTTTATTTACCTCAATATGCTGAATAGTTTGATTTAAAAAAATCTTTAATGTTTCGTCAATGTAAGTTACATATCCATTTTATGATGTATAATATATATTCAAGAAACAATTGATACTAATAATTGTTTTTTCAATTGTAGACATTTTAGTGAATACTGAATACCCTTTAATTTAAGTCATTATTCTTAAAAGCAATCTAGTAAAGTGCTCAAATTGAATCCAACCGTTACATTTACTAAAAACACTTCTTAAATGTTATTAATTTTTTTAAAGAGGATTGTAAAGTTTCAAACTAAAGTGGTCAAGAAGAGATTACAAAAAGTCTAGATATATTTTCGTTAAAACGTAGTAGTAGTATGATAATGAAAATGTTTTTCTATGCAGATTACATCGCGAGGTACGGCCGCATGGCTGAGCAGGCCGCTCGTCGCAAGTTCTGGCAGATCCTCTCCGCGGTCGAATATTGCCACGAGAGGCGAATCGTACACAGGGATCTCAAGGTTTGTTCACCCTTCCTTTCAGACTGTAAATTAAAGTAAAGCCTCTTCTGGTTAGGTCCAATTACCGACGACATAAGTGCATCAATACCGTTTTACTTGACATAAACAAGCTAAACAATAATAATATAATAGTTTTGACTTTTTTAGTAAATATATCCGCACAAAATCAGTTAATAGGTATAATTCTTTAAAAAAATACGAGTACTACGATTAAATATTCCCAGAACTCATAATAGGTATAAAATAAAAAAAAAATAAAAAAGCCGTTTATTTCTTACAGTTTACAATTATATATAATATGTACTTAATTAACACTAGTTTCTTGATTTTCATTTTATTAGATTTTATTAGCAGTGCAGTTAATATTGTTATTGTTTTTTTTTGCTTATAAGATTAAGTGAGGTTATTGAAAGTTAGTATTTTTCATAAAAGGTATATAGAGCGAAAAATATAATCACTTATTCGCATTGCTTTAATGCTCAGTTAGATTAGGATAAGACATTATATAAAACTTAATTGTTGAATATATAATATTTATTTTAAAATCCACTCATTTTATAAGCTAAGATAAATATCAGTCGTGTATATGGGATTTTCCATTAGCACACTGTTGATAAGTAGAATATAAGAATAATTAACGTTTATCTTATATTTATTTTAAGAAACTTATACTTCAATAAACTTCTGTATAATTAATTCTAAGATCTCTTGTTTAATTGCTTAGTTGCCCATCACAATTAAACTTAGGAGAACACATCAACCCTAATCCTTTTCTATCTTTGAAACTAAGTTATATTGCCTTGGAAGTTTTAAGCCTTATACAATAAGCTTCTCGTCTTGGCGAAGCATTCTAGTGTGATGTCGGACACTATAGGTAGTTAGGCCTCAAATTTGTATATTAAACATAGGTACTAAATACTAATAATAATAGTAATACAATGAATATGGAAGTAATTTTAAGTTATTTCTAGGCGGAGAATTTGTTGCTGGATGCCAACATGAATATAAAGATTGCTGATTTCGGGTTCAGTAATTATTACGCCCAAGGGGAGCTGCTGGCGACGTGGTGCGGCTCACCGCCGTATGCAGCCCCCGAAGTGTTCGAGGGCAAGAGGTATACGGGGCCTGAAATTGATATATGGGTGAGTTTCGTGTTACATATTATGGTAATACTTAAAAAAAGAATCATCAAAATCAGGCCACAGACGGCGAAGTTATGCCCGAACAAACAAAAAAAGCATATACAATATACGGTCGAATTGAGAAACCTACCCCTTTTTTGGAGTCGGTTAAAAAAGAGGTTCTTGGTTTCGTTGTACTGAATAGTTACTCTGACAATTTTAAACTATTATTCATGGGAGGTACCAACATTGTATCGGCTACTATTGTAAAAGTACTATTCTATTCTTTAAGCGTGTTGTATGAATCCTTTGATCTTTATAGGTAGATATTAATATTGATAAGTACATAATGCTTATAAAAAACCAATAAGCTTTCTGTTACACATAAAAAAAACTCACCAAATATTAGTCTTTTTTAACATTGTTTATTATTGAGCTTATTGAAATATCACAAATATGAAAAGGGGAAAATTGGAAATAGATATAACCTAAAATGAGTGCGATGTTATCATAAATAAGAATTGTCTTTTATCTTTCACTTGAATCACATTTACTGCGTACTTGGGTAGGTGATGTTAAACCTTTTGTGGTGTCTGACAAATCCTATCAAACTGTTAAGTTAGGGAACAGTATATTACAATGTTATATCTTTGCTGAAGAATCTAACCGAACACTAGTTATGGAAGCTTTAAATCTTTGTATTTGCAAGATTAAATCAAATTGTGTACACGTCATACGATATCACATCGTCAGATAATAATCGATAAAAAAATTACGTCAAATGACTTGAAATTCTTGATAAATTGCTTGTATCCAATTTGAATTTTAATTGAAGAATATTTTACTTTAAATGAAACAATTAATAGTAAGATTGTGAATTATTATGTTTTTCGAGATTTGACATTCATTATGTAGAATGAGCCAGTTCAATAGTTGATAATTTTTATTTATTCAAGAAAACTCTTGTAATCGTTCAAAAATCGTTCTTTTTTCATATTATAACTAGCTGGTCAAAGGCGACTTCGTTCACGATAGGTTACATTTCTACCCAAAACCCTACACTCCTTTTCTTTGCTAAAGAACCATCTTTGTACATCGTACTATTATGTAAATCGGTTGAGCTGTTATCGAGTTATGCGCTTACCAACACTTTTTGCGAATCATTTTTATATTATAGATTAATCTATACTAATATTATTAAAAAGTAAAGTTTGTGTGTTTGTTAAATTGTAAGAGGTAATCTCGGGATCTACCGAACCAATTTTAAAAATTCTTTTGCCAATAGAAAGCCACAATATTGCTGAGTGTCATAGGCTATATAGAACATCGAAAAGGATAATTAATATTATGCCCAACGAAGTCAGCTAATTGATAGATTTGTAGGTAAAACAAATTATCCCTAGTCGTACATGATGCGATTTAGCTTGGTATGAACAATAAATAAATATTATAAATAATGTTCTAATAATAAAAATGAAGTAGGAAATTACTTATAATTATAACGTTGTTTACGATCATTGACTGCACTAAAGATACGACTTAGAGGCGTAAAAATATGATAAACACATTATTGTCAATAATGCTCTATAATATAGATATTGAGGAAATACATACGACAGATTATGTATTCTTACTCGTAATATTATTTGTATTACAAATCGATGATAAATTCAAAACATTGCATTGCATTGCAAATATTATTAAAGTATTAATGTACATAATTCACGCCATGCATAGAGTTTTTAGCAAATCCTCAATATAATGTTAGAACATAAAACAAGATCATATACTTATAAAATTTACAAGACTATTGAGATGTTAGAAATTGTAACCTTACAATAGGTCAAAGGCATGTCAAAATATAATAAAAGTTTAATTCCGATAAGAATGTCTGCATTTCGCCGCTTCGCGATTTACCTGCGTATCTTCCATTCCTGCGGCCACACCAGGATAATTGCCAAAAATCAAATAAATGAGAAATTCATAAATGTGCAACCTGAACTAGGAATTATACAAAGAATAGATAAATAGATGACCAACTTTGTACTTTCCAGAGTCTCGGGGTAGTGCTTTATGTATTAGTGTGTGGTGCACTACCATTCGACGGCTCCACGCTGCAGTCTTTGAGAGACCGAGTGCTGTCTGGGAGATTTAGGATACCCTACTTCATGAGCGAAGGTAAGTTCTATATTACTTTCACCAACTGAATTATAGTAGACTTAATACCTTTGCTAATACCATACGTATTTATCTAATACAGTTCGGTCGGTTTACGATGTTGATAGTTTACATTGTCTAATCACTAAAATGCTGTACATCCTTTTTTGCTCGTTGAATTTGTGCATACGATTAATTTGCATTTGAAATGAAAGACATTGAACTAATAAATGTTAATTAAAATGTATCTGTTCTAATATCATTTGTGTTTATTCAATGTTCGTTACCAAGAGAAACATGTAAGGATAAAACAGATAATTGTCTATACCAATACATGTATATTTTTATTTATCAGTTTTTAAAAAAGTCTGCTTGCCCTCTTTTAATGCGAATATTAATCCGTTGATATGCTCATAGCTGTCAAGTGAGTGAAAAATAGTTTAATTGATATGAGAATTTATTTCCAACATGGGTCTTATCGAGATTTTTATATAAATTTCTAATGGTATATCCTTGACTGAGTGGTTTTAATATCTGTATATCCGATATCTGATAAACCAGTTTATTATCAAATCAAGATAATTCTGATTTTTTCTAATAAATAGGAAATTTAATCAACATACATAATATTAATTACCTAGTAACATATAAATTGCTTGTATAAATTGTTTGTTTCTACCTACAAATTATACTGTTGATCAAAAATTATCGCCTTAATTGTTATTATCACTTGTATTAAATGCTTATTTAAATGGGAATATTATACTAATTTGTTTAGGCTACTGTAGGTGTGATAATTATCATAAATCGAAAATGATTGATCAAAAACAACGGAAGCAAAGAAGATGGAAGTAGCGCATTAACGTTTAGTGGTTTGTCAACGTGAGAAATATCTCTAGTCATTAAAATAAACGAACGTTTTTTGATAGTAAATAAATGTATCAACAATTTAGTAAACAATTTTAATGTCAAGCACGGGAAGTAACACGTATTAGTAACAAACTAGTCTTCTTTATTTCCTATTTATCGTAGTATCTTGTTCTTATCGCATAGTGTTTGACACTTTTATAAGGTCTTCCTCGAAAAACAAACCGGCCCAGAATGTTAGTAAAACAAGGAAAATTTGGTTCCGCAAACTATTGCATTACGATTAACTCTAATAATTATAAGTTAATTCAATTTTATTTTACATTAACAACAACATCAAAACAATAATTTTTATGCCATTAGAAATATGATATTACAGAGTCCACTTGTTTAAATAAACGTGTAACCATAACTGTGCAACAAATTAGTATACGACGTTCAATGTTAGTATTTACAAAACAATGTTTACCTTTACGATTTTACGACAAAATGATAAGATTGTATCCAGAAGGTTCTAGCAACATGTTTAAGGAAAACAGGAAATTTAGTCAATATCTATAGGTACTATTGCGTAATGGAATATTTCGTAGCTATTTTTCGAGTAGCTTTATAAACCGCTGGAAGGATTACGAGCTTATCGTTGAACTTTCCTAGCCAAGTTGGGGATTAACTCGCGATAAGTAGGAAACTGGGGTAATAGAAACCGAAACTAAATACTTATATACATTATTTAGTACTTTTGCGTCCTTTTTAAACCCTTTTAATGACGGATTGGTTTCAAGTTTTAGTTGAAAGTTGAAAGATCTATATAATATGTATAACAAAGTCGGGTTAATTACGCCTCTTGTACTCGCGAACGGCTACACCGCTTTTAGTAGTGGCCTTTGTTAGAGTCGTCTGCGCCCTGAACCCCGATTTGCAGAATAAGTATTAAATCGGTTAGCGACAAAATTGCGTGTAATTCTGGTATATAAATATTATCGAAAGGAAAAACTAAGTTGTAATTAATAATTCAATACCCGAGTATACATACTCGTAACAGAACTGTTGCAACTTGTTACATATTTTTAAGTGGCACATGTCTTACCTGTCTATTAAATCGGTAAATTGCATACCCGCTATTTCCTTTATAAAACCAATTTCCACATTAGAATCTAGGGCTGACAACAACGTGAAATAGTTCTTTAAAAGTTGCTACATCGACCATTATGTTCTACGAAAAAATATAACTTTATATTGACATCCCTATATTTGTTGGGTGAGCAGGTTGCAGGATTCAACAAGGCGATGACGCAAGCAGCTGCTTATCGATTTCATTATGTTTTTATCAATATACTTCCCGGGGTAGTCCGAAAGCCTCGTTAATACAACATAATTGCTTTTAACCTACTTTGAGATTGATTTAATACAGGTCTTATTACGTTATACTCATATAATGAACTTTTGACGTCGCGTCGTTTTAATACGATTTCTTTATTATTGACATGATACTTTTAATACACAAAATTTTTCGTCATCTTTTTAAGACTGTTTATTTCGTTTTAGTTACATAATTTTTTTTAATGTATCTACTGTGTCATATTTATGTTCAAGTGTATATAATAAAGTGTTTAAATAAATAAAAATGGCAACAATGCTAATCGGCAGCCTCTCAAAAAATATCATTAAGCACATCTCTATTAATAAACACTTCGTGTTATTTGACGTAGGTAAGTGTAATTGAGAAAAGAAAATATCTACTGACTTGTTGAAAGATAATAAACATTTTACATTGTTCAAGAGTCTGAAGTGTGATGTAAATATGTAATTACGTGATGTTATATTTTATTTAAATGAAAGCCTTTGAATATTTTATCCAATGTGTTTAATTTTTCGTAAGATACTATGATGTCATTAGGAAAATTTATCTTATGTTTGAGTGTAAAATGACTTATGTGACGAAAATAGAGATAGAGTAAGGAATTTGAGATATTATCTAAACGTAAAATATGATGTTTATCTAACAAAAAGACATAAATCTTATCATACGATTTACCCTTTGGATTTTGTCTCTGATATAAATCAGCTGAATCTTTAAATACCTACATTCTTCTTTTGAAATTGATTTTACGTATAAATGTGACATTTTTGCGACAATATAGATTAGCTTTACCATCTTTACTGTGGCATAAAACGCGAGTCATAAATTTTATGATCAATTCTCAATTGTATGAAACGTCACACGATCGAACTAACAACGGATTGTTCTTTTCCATTACGTTGATGATAGCTTGATTTGATAAAGCTTCAAGCGGTCAATTAACGTTGATTACTTGCGATTATGAAGCAAGTATTGAGGTCTAATTAATTGCGATGTATGTTTTTTTTTTAATAAATAAAACTTTTCTTATATAATTTATAGTAATTTATAGAATAAAAATGACATGGAATAAGGTAATTAGTTGAGTGTTTCAGATAGCTGGGCATATAATTTCAATACTCCTTTAGTCAATATTATTATTAAAAAATTAAAAGACCGACCTTCTATCGAAAACAGCAGTTATAATTTTTCGATACTAAATATTATTTAGAACAATCAATACACAATAATTATATCGTCCCAGTTCAACATACGGTACACTTCAGTAAACCGTACGTATCCAAACAGTTATTAATTAAATATATTTCAAGGGGCTTGAATTACTGTGCTAATTATATGCCAGTAGACAATTAGCGCTCATTACTAACACTTACTTAATGTTGGGTAACGAGCACGCTCGTGAATAGTGCTGCATTCGCGTTTTGATAATTCAATAAGCACCTCTATGACGATCGCGCCCGAAATAATACCATTGACGCTTTGTTTCACGTCGATACACTAGCTTTGACGTAAGAAATGTTAATGACTTTATGTAAACAGATGTTCTTCAACTCGTCCCTACGGTTACCTTTTGTATTGCAATAAAGAAAAAGATATCTAAACTGGCAATGACCAACCAATTATCTTTTGATGTGTCATAAAAAGTAGTATCAGCCGTATTACGTATTTTACGCATTGTTCTTGCGAAGACTATTATAGAGATATTTATGTATATACTGATATAGAGTATTTGCTCTTGTTTCATTAAAAGTCTTTGACTTTATAAGCGTTATTGACTCTGTTATATATTAGTAAATGTATTTGTACCTCATCTAAGAGGAAAATCGGAACGAGTAGGTACATCTTAAACGCCCGTCGATTATTAAAAATATTTTTCCAATACGCTTTAAATAAAGTTAAGACCCGTATCTTCAGATAAATTAGTATAACTAATAAATATGGTATAAAATCTTCTACAAAAGCCTTAATTAGAACGGTTCCAAGATATTGCATTATTTAATTATTACGTCGTCACTCCTCACGTGTTAATTGTTTAAAGTTATTATCTGTGCTCTGATTACTAACAGTGCTTGAAAATTTAATATGTAGCTACGTACCTACATAATTTCAAAGTTGTGGTTATTGCTTTGCTTCAGAACGACGAAGGCTAAAGTAAAAAGTAGCGTCGACGCAAAAGAATGTTGGTATTACAAATAGTCATTTGGTTGAGTCGTAAAGTGGTATTAAAGGGACCTTCTACTCCCGTTTCACAACATAACGCTTACGCCAAGAACAGCTGCTATTTTATTCAGTAGATTATGCATAGGACCCTCGAGTGCTGACCTTGTTCGACTAACACTGAGTACCTACCTGGGCCAGGAGTGTTTTACGCATAACGTGACTTGAATTTCTATAGCTTGTTCTAGAATCGAAGTTTCCTCGAGAAAAGTTTCGAAAGCACCTGTTAACCGCTATTTCTAAACATTAATCTATTGATTCCTCATGTGTATTTGTATAACCAATTGACACCATGAATGCAAGCAAAGACCCATTTAACAAAAAAGAAATCATTGGAATACGTTTCGTATGCATTATGAAAATGTAACTGCATAATTAATTAATATTTATTACCTGACTTCAACAGTTCCCGAGTCCAACACTCGCGACACAGAAGAATAATGAATGGTTTTGTAGTTTTAATTATTAAATCTGTTATATCGCGTGATATAACATTTCTTTTGCTCTTGGCTTTTTCTATAGTTTTTTTCTACTAAATATTACTAGAAGTAATATGATATGCATTATTCATAGGCGAGTGTATGATAATAATTAATTATTTATCAAAACTGATGTATAAAATGATACTAATCGTACTCAGTTTCCAGAATAATTCTTATATTTATGTATGAACGTGTTCCTTATCATGTACTTGGCTTTAAGGCGACATCTTTATAAATGAATTATTTATGTGTGGCTGGATACATTTGGTTTTCATTTATAAAACTTGTAAAGCAATATTCGCAACCTTGGACGAAGAATTAAACGATATTTCAAACGCGATGGTTAACGCACAGTCATGTCATATGATCGTAAGCACAATCCATCAAACGTCTTCAGTTAGAATACCCGGAACAATGATTCACAGAGTTGTCTCGTCATCAATTTATATATCTACTTAATAAACACTGCAGTAAGGATTCATTCCTTAATATGTTATTAGATACGTCAGATTTTTAAATTGTAAGGAGAAGAGATTATTGTTTTTTTCTAGTATCAAATAAACTAGTAAATCGTTTGGTATCAGGGTTTTAATGAACGAAATATAATTATTTATTAAATTAATTATATCTGTAAAAAGTCAAATGAAACCGCGAAGTAGGATTTGTATTATTTTTATGAATCATTGGTGCGATAGTTATATTACAATCCATTTTTAGTAAACGTTATAATATTATGGTATTTGTTGGTGAGTCATTGTAAAGAGGTTACGCAATTATTAATAGCCCAGGCTTATCGAACGGCCCGGAATTATTACAGTAGTCCATAATAAAACACGCACTTGACCAATTTACCGTTATATGCACTTATCGTTCATGTAGCGTGCTAATTGTATCGTCTGGGCATTTAATGTTTAGGTATAATTGATTCTTCCTCTGTTCTTGAATTTCATTTCCGATTGCAACATTCTGTATGCGCTCTATAGTCTGATTAATTTGATAAAAGTTTCTAATATTCTTATTAAATTAAGTATGTTGCTTTTGCTTTATAAATTACTTTAATTAGTTTCTATATCTACCTAAGAGTAAAGAAACAGTTACACAATTAAGATTTTAGAACTGCTTTCGTAATGAGACAAACCGTATAAAAGAACAGTAATTTATGTTTTTGTTAAGCATTTGGCAACGTGGCCAAAAATGGAAGACTTGTGGCAATGCTCTACACGGATTGTCGTCATATGACTCCCGGTGGAGGTCATGAAAAATGTATTTTCCTTCAAAGTCATTTTGTTCGGTCGACGTTGACGTCATACATTCGCTGTAATAAATGTATAGTTCTATACATGCACTTACCTATTGATAACAATAGCTTTCCAAGGCTTATTAAAAATTCAAATGTACTTTTTGTAAGTGATAGATAAATGTATGTACACTAACGTAAATAGTTTATCGTTCGATCAGTTCATATTTACGTCATAGAGTTTATGTTTATTATTTGCGTCAACTGGTATTTATATTTGAAAATGGTAGGTTACATGCTTATTGGTTCGCTTTCTTATTTTAATATCCGTTGTAAACGATGATCGCAGAGATCACAGCGAATGTTGTGGCATGTTTAGGTTGTAGTTTTTATGTTTCACCGGCTGGCAGTCGCTGACTTCCCATGTCAGGGCCAGCTCGCCGCGACGTTCTCGTAAAATTGCACCAAGTTCATGGAGCAACAAGGCGTCAGCCGTCAGCCGTCAGCGCCCACCCGACTTTCCACAGTTTTATTTAATAACACCCGCGCATTTTTCCCACGATTGCGTCAATGGTCAGCCAGAGCATGCGATATTTGCGTCTGAACGATTTATTAATAGAACGCCTGCCAGAACTTGACCACTCATCGCATTTAATTTAGAAGGAAGTGAAAGAAGGTAAATAATATAGTACGTATGCTGGCTTGTTTTGTTTGCACGGCGAGTGCGGGCTACGAACGGAGTCTATTTTCGAAGTCTTGGATACAGTTATAACAATATTTATAATCGTATTCGTCATTTAAATTTGAAACTATGTTTTGTTAAAGCTAAGTGAGGAGCGATCTGCGAATGAAGTATTTGTATAAGGTTATTTTTGGTGGGCATGGGCTTTATTTATTCCGGTCAAGCGTCATTCACTTTCAGCACATGAAAGCAATTATTTGTATTTTAGTTGGTATGACGCATGCGAAATTTTTTGACATGAAGACTTATTGGGAATATTTATTAGAAGTGCGTTTAATTGTATAGGTTATTTGTGAAACAATACATTCATATAGGTAAATACGTTAATGTACACCTACTAATGATTAATGCCATTTTTATATAAAAACCACAAAGTAATTAGGCACCATTATCGAACAATCTACGTACAAAAATTGCATAGCGTCAAGTAATGCATCATCAGTCATGTTCACCGAGGGAATTAAACAAAAAGCGTTCATTAGTTATGACATTGGAAAACGTTACGAATCGCTCGTTGCCAATGACGTCACCAGGTTTTGTCTTGTCGTCAGCTGTCACCTTGTGGAATCTCTTCGGTTTATTGGCTCATCAAACTTTGTTTATAGTTCCGTGTAGAAAATTCAACGACGCGACTGTGTTACAAGGGCTTCTTGGTCACGCAACTGAAGTGTTAGTTTATGAAAACTTGACATTGTGCAAATAGACATCTAATGAAATGTTTTCCTCTCATAGCTAATAATACTTTTAAACTTAGAACCTGCCAATCGTAATTCAAAATCAGATTTTTTTGTTAAACCATCTAATTAGAATTAAAAGACAAAGTATAGTACAGAGGTTAAAAATAGCAAATTCTGAAAACGCCGAGTTGTGGAAGGGGAAATTATCGTCGTGCTCAACAAAAACGCTTTCAAATCAAGCGCCGGTAGTGCCTGAATGCCAAAGGCATTTCCCTCGACCCCTTCCGTGACCTTTCAACGGGGTTAAATTGTCGCCCATACTGACGAACGAATGACGTCACACGTTTACATATTTACGCCTGCACGAATAATTTTCTACTTCGTGATTTTTTGACGAGGGTCCTTTAATATTATTAATATTTTTCGCGTGGTAGTCGAATTTCTTATGTTTCGGATTTATTTATAAAGGAATGCCAATCCAATGATTTTTTTTTATTTCTCAGTTATAGGTTTATAGAGTTTACATGAATTTATTGAATTGTTCTTTTTTTAATTCAATTGAGAACGAAGATTAATTGATACCGATGCTATGTCTGTTTTCCATATTCTTTTTAGTGAATATTAGAGAAATCTTAACGGTGCTCTCGTCTATTTCAGACTGCGAGTCGTTGATCCGCAAGATGCTAGTCTTAGAGCCAATGAAGAGGTATACCATAGAGCAAATCAAGAAGCATAGATGGATGGCGTGCGAAGCGTACGTAGCGCCCACTACTGAGGCAATGCGAAGCCCTGCGCACGTGACACATACCAATGAGCCCAATGAGCAAGTGCTCAGGCTCATGCAGAGCTTGGGCATAGACCCTGTTAAGACTAAAGAGGTTGGTAACATTGATCGTTGTATAGATATGGGTGATGGTTTAATTTAGTTGGGTTGGTTATCATAAACAAAGTAAAATGTTTTCAAATTTTTAATTTGAATTAAGAATTCGATTATAATACATATTAATTAATTATATTGTTATACATTACTTAGTTATTCATATTATGAATAATTAGTTTAATTTTATATAGGCTTTAAGGATGTCAGTCATGCACAAAATAAAAATAGAATTCAAAATTGCAAAACCAAAAATTTCATCCATTATATTACCGAACTGTCGTTATTTGTTACCTTAACTTTGAAAATTAAAGTAAAGCTCGCATATGAATATAAGTGTAGGCTCGTATTCGTAGACGCGTAGGGTTAGCTAGCGAGGCAGCTTGGACGTGACGCAATGTCTCACCACCAGAGCCTTCGGTCGAACAGTTACGACCACCACGCGGCGATCTACCTGCTGCTGCTGGAGCGGCTGCGCGCGCGCGCGTGCGGCCCGGACACGCGCCGGCCCTCGCGCCGCCCGTCCTCCGTCGCCGACCAGGCGCTGGCGCGGGACCTGCATGACGCGCGCCGGGAACAACACAACAGGTACGTCACACCTTTTTTTCCTCAGGGAAAATCCTTTTACGGATACCGCTTCCTCCTCGGGGAAAATGGAAATGGCCATACTGACTAAAACGACTCATGTTGCATAACAAAACAATCTCCCGCGTACAACATTTCTACTGCTTATACGATTCATATAAAGGTCCAGAATTTTCCACACGTTTTCTTCTTGTATTTATGCTCTGATGACTCTTATGTTACCATTTATTTAAAAATATAAATAGGATACTGATAAATAAATAAGCAAGCAAAGATATTATGAATGATGCAAATATATTTTTGTCAATATACAGCTGTATTAAAGTCAGTTGCAACAATTTTAATATGACGAATAAAGTAATTTGACACGTTTTTTTTAAATTACAGATTATTACATACCAACGAACAATCGAGGGATTTTAATAGAGCGACTCCCAGCGTTCCTCCGACGGATGCGTCTTCGGCTGAAACTCAACGTCTTCTGTCCCTCGCCGGGGTCAATATGACTGAACAGAGACTGCTTCAGCGTAATTCTGACCCTTCCGATACTCATCGGAGTTTCCTAGTCGCGAACGTCGACAGAAGCCACGAGACTGAATCCACTAGACTTCTGTCCATGAGAAATGTTGACGTATCCCAGTCCAATCAAAGGCTCGGCGCTAAAATTAACGAAGGTCCGACTCACAAGCTACTCGCATCTACTTACGAGCAGCAGCAGAATATTTTGAAGCAGTCAAGCGAAGATTGCAGGCGGCTCCTCCAACAATCCACTACTGTCGGACCGGATACAAATAAAAATCCAACCGATGGAACCAGATTGCTTACCTCGTCCAGTTTTGACTCCAAATGTGCGATAGACACTTGTCGAACTTCCACGGCCGATCACAATGCTATCGCTAATTTCCTGCAAAATTCAGCGTCCGCTACTAACTTCAACTTGGACACAATAAAAATGCCCAATTCGACAACTTTTACCATGTGTTCCGAAGCCGCTAAACTTATGAACACGCTACAACAGTCCCCTTTGCCTTTGAAAGGTACGGTCAATCTCAGTACTAGTCCTATCCCTTCTCAGCTGGCAGAAACAAAGTTATCTAGTGTGTTAGAACAACCGAAGCCCTTAGAATCGAGTAGGCTGGTGGCCGCTCAACAGCAAGACATTAACAGGATACAGTCGAGCACTCCTCCGTTCAAAGATTACATGAACCATATCCCCTCATATTACTTACAGAACACCATGCAACAGACGCCAGCCGAGACTAACCTAACAATGTCCGCGGCGGCCGGTGAACTGTACCAAAATACTCTCTACAGGCCTGACAGTAAATTCTCGTTAAATAGGTACACGACGGGCCAGACGTACAATCAAGCGTTGCCGGGGACTTCGACCGAGGCGACAAAATTTCAACAGCAGTACTCGTCGTCGACGGACGAGGGCTGCGAGACCGACATGGAGGACGTGCCGGCCGCGCCCGCCGCAGCCAACCGGCTCAGCTCGTACGCCAGCTCCAGCTCCAGTAGCGGCGTCGTCACTTTTTTTAACAACAAAAGCCTCAGTCAGAATCTAAGCTGCGACTCGTCTCAGAGCAACTTCTCCGCTTTCGAAAGCATCGACTACCAACTGTCCGACTGTTCGAGCGAGCTCGCCAGTAGCCTGCCCAGTTGTACGTCGAACGAGGACAGGCTATCCTACGAGAACGCTTCGTTGGTGAACACTAGTCCGATGCATCCTTGCGTGTACATCTCGTCGTACAATAATAAAACCTCCGGCACCGGATTTATAGCGCGACATAATCCGCTGAACTACCAACCCGCTAATAAGAACTGCGCTCGTTCTATCACCCGGAGTCCAGTCGACTTCAGAGAGGGTCGCCGAGCCAGCGACGGCCTGGTCGCTCAGCAGGCCGCGCAGGCCGATGAAACGCAGAAAAATAGCTTGGCCTTTAATAGCCAAAAACTCAACGAGAACTGTAAAGCTAAAGGCGTTCTCGAACTGCATCTAGTCCAAAAGGAGGCTCAAAAATTAAAAACGCAGTATCAGTCCACCATTCCCGCGGAGGAGATGACGCAGCGCCAGATCCAACACAATCAGTTCGCGGCCACGTTCACCCCGCACTACCTGGACACCAAGGCTCCGACCCCGAAGCGCATCAGTCTGCCGGAGTCGTTCAATTACTCGAGCACGTCTCCGCCGATGCCGGCCAGCCCGAAGATGGTGTCGCAGCTTCAGGACGCCTCGGACTTGGCGCACGCTTCCCAAGCCGGCAAACCGCCCCTCCAGCAGCAACTGATGCAGCACAGGCTGTTTCAGCAGAAGAGGCAATTGCTGCAGAAACAGATGACCCCTCCCAATATTCCCGTCCACGAATTGAACGCCCTGCATAATATCCAAGTCGGCCTGAGTCGGCGTCAAATGCTTCGACAGCAAAGTTATAAAATCGCCCAACAGCAGCAAGTCCTTCCTCCGCTGCCTCTGACGGAGAGCGAGAACAGAGACTTACTAGCGTTTCAGGCGATAGTGGAAGATCCGAACAGGATAAAGCATAAAGTCGACGAGACTCAGGAGGAAATATCTAAATTCTCGTATCAAGGCTCGATGGAAATAAATATTATGAACAAAGATAGGTTAGGAAACGAGAATTGGTCGAATCTGCCGTCCAGTTTGCAGAGCGCTTGTCAAATATCCGAGCTGGGGAGACGGGAGATGAAGGAGACGAGGGAAGGGGAGAGCGGTCACTCCCTGGACACTCCCCTGTGGCCGGGGCAGTGGAACGCGTCGCTATTTCAACCGCAAACCTGCTTTCAGGTATTCCAACAAATCAATTGAGTAGCCCACAGTAGACGTAGATATAAGACGTAGCGCAAACAAATTCTTGTAAGCTATTTGATTAAATTGGATCTCAGCACAGACACCTATTAGTAAATAAACGGTTTTTACGTTGTAACATTTATCAATTATTTTAATATGCACTCGTTTACGTGACTATAAAACAAATTGCACTCTAAATATGTAAATAGTGTACTAAACAACGTCAGAGTGAATAGTTGTCTGTGATGAATCAATATTAGATGCTGAGGGCACGAAGTAGTTTGCACGCAGTATTGACCGATCGTGATATTATGACTTAGCTAGCCTTCGGTCTCTGTTTACATATATTGTAGATATATGTCGGTCTCAGTAGTCGTTAATCGTTATACCTGTATCACATATGAACGTCTCTTAGTATGCATGACAATAACTAGTGCTTTAAATTATTACTCATAACGATAATTATAAATCAGCCAACTGCCCTTAAATTTCGAAACTTCAGTTCGTTTATCTTTCATTCCTGTTCAAAGTGACGAACGATTTATGTATATACGATATATATAAAATAATTCCAATACGGTCAACTTGCCAAATATTGTATTATAGATTTAAATTAATTATACATATTTCAATCATCACAATGTTCCTACATTAGCTTCGTCTACAGTACATGTTAACGTTAAGTTCTATTTATTATCATGCTGTTTATAATTTAATAGTTAAAGTAAACGATTCGCTCGTGAATCTTTGTAAAGGATTTGTTATTATTTGCTAAGAGTAGTTAAACGTATATAAATATTATGTAAGATGTGATAGCTTTACTTAGAAGCAAGTTTATTTAATAAATGTAAAGTTCATGATGTTTTTTGTTTTATTTCGCCACCGTTTATTTATGCTTGTTAATTAGGATACACATGCATGCAGTTTGTAGGAGTCGTAATTATCCTTTAGTTTTGAACCATTTTCTGTGTTTATATTAAAATTATTCGAGATTGATTTAAACTATATAGGTATTATAAAGGTTCAACAAACAGCCTTCGAGTAAACGAAAAATTCAAGCAAATCTTTACCTTTTTAAAAGTCTATTGGTGATATAATACGAGTGTATTATTAACATTGGTATCCCAATAATATTTTTTTAATATTTGGATTCGAGATATTATTATTTCAATTGCGAGATATTATTTAAAAAAAAGGTGAATAAGGCTATGAGGGATAATTTTGTATGAGTAACATATTATTTGAAAGGTCTAATCGACCTTATCTGTAAACATGTAATCTGTAAATGTTACTTTAATAAAAAAAATGACAACTAAGCCTTTTAGTACTTATATGTATATTAAAAAAAGTATCTAAAGTTACTTAATTACTTTGATTGTTTTATCAGTAGATTATGTAGATTATGTAGATATCTTAGATAGTACATTTAATTTACTCTATTACAGCCCAGCTGGCAAGGACATAGCCTCCCGCCCACGACAAACATGCTACCACTCAGTGAAAGCCCCATACTGGAGTTGACTGAACAAATGGAATCAATATAAATGGACATAGATCATAACTACTATAAATAACTGCCATATTTTTAAAAAAATGCGTATCTTAGGCCAGCATGCACTCGATATAAAGGAACCCTATATAAACACGATTCGAGCCATTGCATAGCAGTTGAAAGACTACATTAAATACTAACGTTATTTAAATACATAAAGTTATTTGATAGAGCAATAGATATTCCTAGACGAAATTAGATCTTATGGTAGATAGAATTTGTTTTAAGTTAGGTTTAATGTTACACGATTTTTATCATTCCACTACATTAATACGTCGTAATCATTGTATACCTTTCGAATTAATGTATTGTATTTAATAGAATATTTGCGTAGTCACAATAAAGAACGGTTTGAAGCAATACTGCGGCTCACGTGAAGTGTTCAATATGCACGAGAAATATTTTAGTAATATTTATTTGGATAACACGAAACATTTTGAAAAATATTGCGTTACCTCCATAAAACGGTAATGTTTTGGTATTATACCTACCATTAAGTATATAATATGTCGAATAGTGATAAACAATGTGACAATATGGATGTAGGCTTAATTGTTACTAGTGACCATTCTAAACGTGTTTGTTGTTTGAATTAACAAAACCTTTTGCAATTGACTGTTTGGGTAGTCATGATATTGATGAATTTCTTCTTGTTTTTATAAACTTTGATTGAAAAAAACAATAGGTACTTAAAAAACGATAGGTATGTTATATATTTCTGTACCTCAAAAACATAAAATTTGTTGTTATCGAATTTGAAGTTTAAGTGGATACAGTAAAATCATCATCCGTTTAAGTTTATAATAAAAAACATACTCAAAAAAATTCAATAAAATGACTACCGTTCAGTAAATCCCCTGTAAATAATAAACTACCTCCTGTAATTACTATTTAAGTTTTAGGAAAAAAGACTGAATTCTGTGTCAATTCAGATCGTCAGTTCATTGTCCGCTTCAACAGCAATTGACCAAAATAACATTTCCTATGTTGTTTGACACAAAACAATAGACGATCACCTTTATTAATTATAATGATCAAACGGCTGACGGATTTCACTGCCTAAATGTGTTAATCCATAATAAAAATTCAATAAAATTTCCTTACGGTTTGTAAAGCTTGAAAACCAACATTTTTTTATTCAAGAGGAGCCTGTGTTTAGATTTGGGTATCAGACATTTCGAGTTTTTAAAGTAATTGTTGTATGAAATTATTTCTGTTTGTTGTAGTTGATATTGAATAATTAAAGACATATCAAATGGAGGGCAGAAATAAACACACAGAACTTTGGTTGCGTTTTATAATTGGAATATCTTTATTTACCTAAGTACCTTAATGTTTGCATTGTTTTTTTGGTATCAAATTTATTTAATTTTTCGTATTATACTGAAGTAAATAATACAATAAAAAAAGACATTGAAATTTTGAGAATATTAAAAGAAGCTTTATCAAACCATTATAATTATAATAACTTACATACGTAAGTAATGCAACGTTTTTACATAAGATAATGTGTACTAAAGTATTTAGCAAAAGTAGAGTAGGTGTTTGGAAGCTTTTACACAATTAGTCAAAATATTGCCATTGTATTATAATCCGTCATTATCAAGCAATCATATTGGATTAATTTTGAATAGTCAATTTTATATATTGTTAGCGGAATACAGTCTCGGAAGTAATGAACGTGGACTATGGAGGGGATGGAGCTATATAAGCACCAACGCGCCTTCATTCAGCACCTTCTTTCGTTGCGAATAACATTGTCTTAGCGGAAGCTCTGCCCGTTTGGATAGTCAAATTTGCCTATTTTCTCTGATTTGAGTTTTGTAGAATAATTTAATGGTTAAATGTAATTTAGTGAAGACTACCTTGTTTTAAGATTTAAAATTGTCAATTATATTAAATTTGTGTTTTGATTGTTTTCTTTTTTTTAATTATTCCCCCTTCTGATTCCTAAGAATATCAACTTATCTTGTAGTTTGTACCGAATACATGTAGACATTTTATATGAATACAAATGCTTAAACGCCCAAAAATTAATGCGAATTATGACATGGTAAATTTTGTCATAATTTAAGAAAAATCTTAAAATATTCGTTTAGAATATGATGGTATACTGTTTACCTACTTTTATAGCATTGATAATTGGGCGTAAAGTTTTTATGCTATTTTGGTTGTGATATGAATATGTACGTTTGTTTTAATGTAGATCTGGTATAATACAGTATTTAACTTATTAAACAAGTATTTTTACTTTCTAGTTCCCATATTCTAATACACCTACCTAGGCATAATTTCCTACAAGAAAATTAAATTCATTTATGCATTTTTATCAGACAAATGTTAAGACTCATACGAGAGTAGATTAAAAAAAAATTTAGCCTGTTAAGCCACTCACTTTTTACATTCGGTTTCTTTGTTGTAAGATATTTTCCTTGAAAACTCTAGAGAATAAAAAAATATAGTTGTCGATAAATTCGTTATCATTGTATTACGATAACAAGCAGTAAAATGATACATGAAAATATTGAGGCTGATAACACGACCAACTAATATATTTATATTAGGTATTTAGTATTTTAACGTCATAATACAAGAACAATACGCCTCGTCTAAAAATGGGTTGTAAAGTAACGGACTTTTTAACTGGAACCCAGAAGTTTACCTATTCGTTCGAAGTAACTCCTGATCTAGCAGTGGAAGATTTAGATAATCTTGATCTCAAACCGTCATTTTATTCAATAACATGGCACGCAAAGTTGTATTCATTAGACTCTTTAGATATCGCGCCGCTGAGATTAGCTGAATATTTGAGAAACAAAGAAGAAAACGTTTTACTTCATTTATCTTGTGATAAACTTAAAAAAGACTTTTTGCATTCTCTTTTAGGTTATCTGCAGTCGAAGGATATTTGTAATTTATTCCTTATCCGGGGAGGTAAGTATACCTACCGATACTTTAGTGAATAAATGCATTTAGGTGTTTTAATAAATCATTGTTTTTCAGATGGATTTGATCCAACATCTTCAGATTTTTTATCGAGTTTGGAATTAATTAAATATATACGGAAAGATTTTGGAAACTATTTTTGCATTGGTGTTGCTGGCCATTGTGATGAACAGACGTTAATGGAACAATTGAGGGAGAAAGTTGAAAATGGCGCTGACTTTATTCTTTCCCAAGCATTTTTCGACGTAAACGTATTTAAATCATTTTGGGCAAAATGTAAAAATGTAGGAATAGTAGTACCTATTATTCCTGGCATTTTCCCTTATGAAAGTAAGCGTGAAATCGAAAAATTTATCGAAATATGCAAAATAAATAGGAATGAAAGTAAGATAGAAAAAGTTTTAGATATGAATGGGTTAGACGTAGTTAAAAATCTAATATATCAAATTTACACGGAAATGGATGTTAAACATTTCCATATATTTACTCTTAATAAGCTTGACAGAACAACAAAAATACTAAAAGCAATAATGTAATTTTAAATACTGTATATATTCAATCTAAAATGTTAATTATATTTTGTAAATGTTTATCATGTAACCTTTTATTTCATCTTTCAAGATATTACATCAAAAGTTACATACTAGTTCCTTAACTTGATAGCTGTGTTGCTAATCCAACATTTCTACCTTCCTTTTTTCACTGGAGGAAATTTTTCGGATATCGGGTCCTCACCTTAACCTATGTGATCTTTAATGTCTTTACCTAAACCTATGTATAAATACTCTTAATTTTTAGCATATTTTATTGTAGAGTATATTCTCTTAGGCGTATAATCTATGGGCATTTTATAAAGTGACATTAGTTATTTGACAAACTCTTGTCAAATTTAACTCAAAACATTACCCAAGAGTTAACCTATAAAGATTGAAGTTTAAGATTAAAGATATATCAAATTTAAATTGGATATAGGAAGTTAAGAAGAAGTTTCAACCCAAAACGTTTAATAACGAACAACATTTAGTTACAGAAATAGGTGAGTATTAATGTGAATTTTATTACAGTTAAAATATATTGCATATGATTGCAAAATTATTACAACTAGATGCGGCAAATAGGGTTTTAAATACTTACTTTTAATTCTTAATGGCGTAAGTTCCTACTAGAGTCACTGAAATAATTGTAATGTGTGGTTTTAGGTTAAAACACATACTAAGATGACATTTCCTGATAAGCAACAAAGAAAAGTTTGTTGGGATTCTAGAGACAAATATTGGGAATGCTTAGATCAACACAATGTAAAAGATAGTACTGAAAGACCGAAAGCATGTTCAGAATTTAGAAAGATGTTTGAAAATTCATGTCCCTCTAAATGGGTAGCCCATTTTGATAGGAAGCGTGATTATAACATATTCAAAGATAAAATGGAAAAAGAGGGATTCGAGCCCATTAAAAATGCTTAATTATAGCCGGATATATTACCACAATTTGTAAATATAGTTTTTTAGTAAATAATTGGGATTGGTTTTTATTTACCTTAAAATTCTTTATACTTGAAATTTAGACAAGATATTTAAAAAAAGGTAAAAAGTGGTGATATGTAAATTGTAAGTTTACCATTGTGGTTAATGATATTTTTTTCTTTTACAGGAAAATATATTAAAACATGGAAGAGAATTTGAATACTTTGTATTTAAAATTGAATACACCAACAAAGGATATAAATTCAAAAATATTACAGGTATTTTTTTTTATTGGTATGTCAGGAAGTTTTTATTTGTGATGTTATTATATTAATCCATATCTTACTGATTTTGCAGGAAGTTTTATCATATTCAAGGAAACTAAAAACAAATAGTTATGAGGAGGAAATGATTACAAATATCATAGAGAAATTGTGGGCTCATTTAACTGCTAATCTGTTGTCATTAGATGACCAACTGCTATGTAGTACTTGTTTTTACTCAGTACTAAGTTATTCTAGCAACCAAGAAGATTATTTGAAACAAGTCATCAATATTTTAGACTGTATCGGTTATAGCACATGCTCAGAACATGACAATAAGGAAAAAACTGTTCTAGTTGGAATTTCATTGATGTATGGAATATTTCAGTCTTCATACCTCACGCAGGTAGAAACTGAAGGAGACAACAATGAACAATTAAAAAATAATATTTTAATCCTAACATTCAAAGTACTTACATATAATGCATATGAATATTCTCAGTTCACATTTATAACCTTCAAAATAATTTCATCATTTAAGAAAGTACTCACAACACAGTTTCAAGCCACACTTTATAATAAATCTCATCAAATTAAGCTTTTGAATGTAATCAATCACAATTGGGAAAACCCCGTTACTGGTGTAAGAAACCTGAACAGGATTATATTTGGAACACTAATAAAAATTTCAGATAAAGACATATATCATCAGATAGTCATTGATATAAATAAATTTTACTGGAGTAAAGCTAAGTATTTAATGCTGGCAGAAATTATTGAACAACACCAGGCAAATGTTCTAAGTTTAATCAAGGATAACAATTGGATTGATGGCATTATTCATAGTTTACATAAGCCAGGGCTCATATCTGCAGGCTCTGACATGTATTATGCAATTTTGAAAAGAATAAATACTTATAAAGAATGGTGTGAATTGTTTCTAGGAAATGTATTGACAATACTCAAAGGACCTTCACAAAAAGCTATAGAAAATTTTATTAACTACTGGTGTTTAATAACATTTAAAAAGTTTCCGGAATTATTAACATGTTTAATAAATGAGCTTATTCATTTTAGAGAAATAGAGAATACACTTTTAAGCTTATTGAGTGTCATGAAGCAAGGCAACAAGCTCGGCTTAGTAGATAAAAATTATATAGATACCAAAACAAGTAGTATGGTCAATCTACTAAAAGATGGCTTACAGCATTGTAATCCTCATATAAGGATAATGGCATTTGACATTGTTTGTGTGTCGCATGGAAAGACATGGCCGTGTAAAGTAGAATATGAAATTGTACACAACTTCTTGTTAAATAATGTCAATTCAGACTGCACTGTTTTGAGGATAAATATGATAAATAGTTTTAGCAGCTTTATAAATCATCTTCATCATTGTTTTTTAAGCAATTCAGCAAATTATGAAGTGAAAATAAATGAATTAAAGAAATTTTATCTTGAGCTGCAAAATCTTGTCAAGATCTCATTAGAATTGGATGGTAATTACCAGAGAAAAATTACAACTGTCAAGCTAATTGAAACTATATTTAAAGCTACTACTACAGTTCCTAATCCTAAGCAAACAAAAAACGATAAACTAAAAACTTTATACCAAATGCTTAAAGTTGACAATATATGGATTTTATCTGATGAAGACTTAACTTTAAAACTTATATGTCTTTTAAAAGATCCTGCTGACGATATCAGATTTACTGTTCTACAAGTGCTTGTTAATTATTATGGTGAAAAATTAAAAACATCTAACATGTTAGATCAATTAATTCAAGATGCACTGCAATGCTGTCAAAGTAAATTCTTTTATGATATTGACTGTGGAAAAATTATTTTTAAATTGATAGTTTGCATAATATTGCGGGAAAAACAGATTGAGGCAAGATTCAAGAGGGTAGAAGACATTTTTAATTATTGTTTAGATGAACTCACATTAGAGAATAAATTAAAAAGAAATCCTGTAGATTCTATTATACAAGGCAAACAGCCTCATTCAATACTTGGTATTCTGTATATCATATTTGAATCATGTATTGTAAATGAATATAAAATTGAAATAAATGAGGAGAAAATTAATAGACTGTTAAATATATTGGAAATTATGTCAAATCAATTCCAATGGGAGGAGGATTCTACAGTTAGTTTTGACTTTTCAAGAATGAACGATATGGTAGAAAAATTAATTAAAACATCTACCTATGATACTACAGACCAAAATGATGAAACAAAAATATCTGGATTACATCAGATTGTTTTAAATTGCTTATGGTTGAATGTCAAGGTAAAAATTTAGGACATATACACTCTTAATTTATTTACTTGCAATAGTTATATATTAATGTATTTTGATATTAACAGACTACATGTGAGTTGTCATCTTTGTTAGTAATTTACAAAAAGGACAGCAAGGAAATTTGTGAAAAATGCCTTAATATCATAACTCATGTTCTTGAAACATTTCGACATAAAGGTGCCATAGAAGCTGCAGGAGCTGCATTAGGTAAGGTTCTAAATTTTTATCCAAACAATTATAACAAAAAGAAATAAATTTAAAAACAAGTCCAACAATATCAAATGCATATTTTTCTACGAAAAACAATTCAACTTTCAGGTAAAAGTATTCAGACCCTAACAACACTCCCATCAAGTTACAATGGATCTCAACTGACTATGAAGCTTTTAGAGAGGAAGCTAAAAGACCTAATAGTTGAAGCAAAAAAAACGGCGTCTGTAACTCGAAGAGGTGCAGGCCTTTCTATTATGATCCACAGAATTGTTTCTAGTGATATGAAGAAGGGAAAAGTAAACTGCTTATACTATTAACATGGGTGGCTATAATTCAAATTTTTCATTTAACATTATTAACATGATATCTTTTTTTTCAGCCATTATTTCACTACTTTATAAATGTTTTGTTAAACACCTGCTTAGAAACAGATGATACTTTAAAAGGTAAAGAAGTTAATGACAATGAAAAAGACTTGCCTAAGGCTATATTTATACATTTTCTGACTAGAATAGTTACTGATAGCAGTCTAGCTTCTGAAGTTATGTATTATTCAGCTAAATTAGCTGAACTTGCTTTTGAAAACTTGAGAAGTCCATATTGGCAAATAAGGTAATACCTACATACAATTATTTTTGATTATAAGGTGAATTGTGAAACATAATTTAGAATTTGTTGTACATTTTTCAGAAATGCAGCATTACAATTATATGGGGCATTAATTCCAAAATTAATTGGGCAGAAAAAAGCTTCGGGTTCTGATGAGGAAACAGTTGCAACAGTTGCTTGTGATGAATTTAGAACACACTCCCCCAAGTTGTGGAGTTTTATACTATTGCTATTAAAAAATATTGACCAAAATGACATTATACAAAGTCATTCCAATTTAGTACCAACACTTAATATACTGGCAAGTGTTGCCAGGCGATATAATTTTTCGTATGATTTAAACGATCAATGTATTGAGGATATGCAACTAAAACATAGATTAACACTATTGTTAGGAAGCCCTATTTACACGGTACGGAGATTAGTTTCAAAATGCATTGTGAATATCTTTTCTTACGAAATGATTTTTCAATTCTTAATAGAATATACATTTACGTCAGAAAATGATTTACATGGAGTTATGATGCTTATAGAAGAATTTTCTAATCTTAACGAAAATGATTATTATTTATTAAAGAGCAAGTATATGGATATCTTGACAAAAGGGCCACATAGTTTTTTGATTAAAGAAATATTTGAAAGAATATTTTTTGATGACATTCAAGTTGAACCTGAAAATTCTCTAACTAAAATATCCATAGACATTACTAAAAATAAACATTTGCCGGGAGTTTTCTTATGGGCAAAAATGAGAGTAAAAACATTTATCAATAAAGCAACTTGGGTGGAACTTAATAAAAATTTACCAATTCTTCTAGAATTAAGTGATTTTGAACAATATATAGAAATTATACATAAAAAATTTGAACATGATCTTGATGTTGAGGAAAAGCCTATGACAGACGTAGTTGATACTTTGATATCTTCAAAAAGAGCTGTAAATAGTTACGGGATTTGGAAGTTTGTCTACTTTATATCTAATAAAATACATGTTAATATAAGAAATAATCAAATATTTGAAGAGATGATAGGACTCGCTACTTACAAAACAAGATTTTTTATTCCTTTTGCTGCTCGAATTTCTGCTAAGAATCTACGCATAGATTACATAAAACAGGTATTGGACAAAATAGTTGCACTGTGTCACCCAGATAAAAATGATACAGACATGAGGTTTATAAGTGCATTAGCCAATAATGAGTTAGCATCAGCCCTAAAATATTTACCTGATGAAGTGAAAATTAATGCTATATCAACAGCTGTTATCTTACTACAAGATGAAGATGAGGATATTAGAAATATAAGTACTAATTTTGTTACTACTATAACAAATGACAGTTCGAAACATGCATTTATATGTTTAAATTATATTCTTGATATATCATTTTTGGAAGCTACCTTTAAAGAGCCTTCTAAAAGTATACCCATGTTAGTAAAAAAATTATCTGAACTAATTTCATCTCTAACCTCAACAGATCAAGATTCTTATAACCCTTTTGCTAATGATAGTAAAAATATTTATTTTGAAGATAAGTTTGTAAAGCAACTTTTGGTGAAAATAAATAAATACTGTGAATAATATGAGATGTTTAAATTTCTATTATTATTAATAAAAACATAATAAATATTCTTTTCCTGTGCATACAATGTTAATAACAATTATAGCAGGTATATTTAAAAATATCATATATTGACTGAGTTCAATTGTCTAAAAGCAACTATTTCATTAATAGTTAAGTTCAAATTTTTGTCAGTCTAAAAATTGTAGCTAATCACTTAAATTTATGGTTTATTAGGTGCATTTAAAATATTGACTTATTTTAAAATGCTAAAATAAAATATCCTGCCATGTTGTTTGAGGCCTATAATTAAATTAAATAATATTATTTATAAAAATACTCGCAATCTTTTTCATTCCTCATAATAATATTTTTGAGGTGGATTCGTATCATCAATTTGTATAGAGACTATGTGTCTTCCAGGAACCATAACTAAACCCAACACTCTTGGCTCCTCTGGGTCACCATCACTGTTTTTAGAGTATTCTGAACAAGCGCCTGTAATAATATGAGTACATTTTTAATAAGTATGATGTACATGCTGTGTAATATTTAATGACATAGATAAAACATATTTACCCAGAATAACATTAGCATCTCTGTCTGTACATAAGAAGACACCAATGAGAATTCTTCCATCAGTCATTTCTATTCTAAAATTCATATTAAGCCATTTTCTTAATTTAGCCTTTCCATCCAACTCTTCAACCTATAAGAGAAAATCGTTAATATTTTTTACAATTTTTTTAACTTTTTCTAAAGCTCAATTGCTTATAATTTAAATTTACCTTCATGTCTTCAGGTTCCTGAATGGATTTCATTTTTCAATTGAATTCTGTATTTGTTAAGTAATAAAACTAGTTCAATTTTGCAGTGAGTTTTATCAATATTAAAATTTAAATTTTATGTATCAATTATTAATAAATAAATTTGTTTATAATATTAATGTAATAAATAAACATACCATGCAGATACTGCAAAATTTCAAATATGACAATTGTGAATTGACAACTGAGATTTCAACTTTTCAAGTTTAGTAACTGTACCAAAACTCTTATTATTTTAATATTTTTGGGATGTTCTATTTATGTTGTGAAAATCGTAATAATTATGATTTTTAAAATTACCATTTTAATTATCCAATTTAAATAGAATACCTCTAGGCTTCTATTAATAACGATTGATTGCCATATGTGATACTAATTTCTAAATATACAGCTTATATGTCAACTGTCAAGTGTTAAATGTTAATATGAAACTGTAAACATTGAACATAAGAAAATTCAAAATATTATATATGATATTATTATGATTTACTAAGTTATGTATATTGTAGAATGCTTAGCTTTCGCTTTATAATAAAAAATAAGTCTGGTAGGTATCCTTATAGCTCAGAAAGCTATAAATAATTATTATACAACTTGTTATTTGCCTATAACCTATCAACTCAAGCAACAGATTAAAACTCATACAATTATTGGTTATCTACACTATTATCTAAGGTATATTTAAATCTCTTATAAATTACATAATGTTGGTAATATAACCTGTGTCCCAGGCCCCAGCTAACATGAAAAGATCAAGAGATACACCTAGTGATGATTTTTTTATGAAAAAATTTAAATATTACAAGAGCAATAAGCCAAAGCCTTCATTAGATGGTCTTATATCTACAGAAAATATAAATCGTTCTTATGAGGTTGGTATATAACAAAAAGTAATCTTGTCAATTAATGCTACAAAAATATTTTCTATATCTGCCTTTTTGCAGGTACAAAAATTAAAAGCGAGGGGACAAGACAGTTCGAGGTGCGAATTATTGGGATTGCAAGATGTATTAAAATGGGAAATAGTTTCATTTACATCACATCCTGGTTTCATACTTATAAGAAACCCATTCACAAGTATTGGACAAAGGTATTGGATTAGAAAATGTTTAGAAAAATACCCAAGACAGCCCAATAGACGAAATATTGATATTGATAATCCCATAAAGGATTGGTGGATTGAATGCTACAAAGACAATCAACATGATCAGAAACTTCAAAAGAAATTGAGATGGACTACCTTGGGATATCATCACAATTGGGATACTAAAGTAAAAAGTTAATATTGATACTTTACTCAAACTTAATATATGGAATTCCATAATTTCTAATATTAAATATTACAACATATCAGTGTGAGCGTGTACAGGAACACTGGTGTTACCGAATGAGGATTTCCCCCTGCTAAAAATAAGAAAGGGTTAATTTTCATGAGACTAATTGGGAACTAAATTTTTATTTTTCAAATAATCAATATTCCTGTATTTGAAAAAAGCTCTTTATTAAATAACTATCCTTAGTTAATCATAGGTTCCTACTCATGGTATATGGCAAAAATCAGGGAAGAATTTATTTTACCACTACAGATTCTACATAGAGTGCATAGATTACATTTTAAAAGCTAACATTTTGTTTTTTGATCAAATATTAAGTTATAAGATTTACTTTTAGGCCATTTACATGTTATTTAAATTTTATATAAGAACAATTTACTACTAAAGAATAATATCAATGAATACAACATTTTCATTGTTAGGATGAAATGAATAGAATTTTGTTTAAATCTGATTTCTCAGCTTTTAATACTTCGCATATTTATAGAGATAGAACCATTTTGAGTAGATATGTAATAAAATATTATAAAATATTATTGAAAACTGCTTCAGGTGTACAGTGAGGAAAACAAATCAGATTTTCCAAAAGAGTTAGCAGAGCTGTGTGATGTTGTGGCTTCAAGTCTGGGATACACAGCTTTTAGGGCGGAAGCAGCAATAGTTAATTACTACCATATGGGTTCTACACTATCAGCACATACAGACCACTCTGAAGTTAATTTAGAGGCGCCTTTATTTTCATTCAGGTTTGTATTACTTTTGTAGATTTTAAAAATAGCTTAATTAATAGTAAAGTTTTGAAACCTGTTGAACTATATTATGTATATAGAAGTATGTACAGTAAGCTGGGTACAGAAAAGTTGAGAATGGAAACATTGATGACTTTTCTGTTTCTTTTTTGTTAAAATAATTGAAATCATTAATAATTAATCTGTTGATGGCATATATTTGTACTTAGATTACATCATAAAAAAGGTAAAAAAGTAAAAAAAGGTTAAAACTAGCAAACACTTGATGTATTAATATAAAATTCAATTCAATGAAGGAAAGTATAATTTATGAAATGGTTAAAAACGAATCAAGTTTAGCACTCAGCATAATAATGATAATAATTATTGTCACTTTCGACAACTTATGCCTATTAAAACTGTATGAGTTTTTAATATCTATCTATACAAAATTAAATTTTGTTAAACATATTTAAAATATCTGTTTCAGCTTTGGACAATCTGCAATATTCTTATTAGGTGGTCACGACAAGACGATCGAACCAACCCCATTTTTGTTAACAAGTGGCGACATCGCGGTCATGTCCAAGGAAGCAAGACTGTGTTACCATGCTGTGCCAAAAATATTGCCTTCTAAAACACAGCCTTGGAATGATAAGCAAATATTACCCTTACAAAAAACAAATACGAAATTAAAATACATACTTGAAGAGGAACTACTCAATGATATGAATAAGAACATAGACAATATAGAATGGAAGAAATTCAATAATTACGTGCTAGAATCTAGAATAAACATTAATGTGAGGCAGGTGCTTAATGAAAATCAAAGTACATTAAGTGAATAAAATTGTATATTTTATTAAAGTTATTTATAAAAAAATATTTTTACATTTAAAACAGTTGTTTTAGTTCTCCTTCACTTTAATATGGATGGAATCCTCGACGTGGTTGTCTTGTTATGACTGAAACAGATAAATTTCTTCTAAGTTTGGTCTAGATAATGTACTCCACAGATACGTAAATACATTAACATAGTTTATTTTATATGTAATTCATTTGCAAGTATACATTATACAAATATTTTTTTGTATTACTACGAAGGACTATTTTATAAAAAGGCGGGATACAGATAAAAAACACCTACTTTTTTATTACCTTGCCCTGAAGATTTTGATACGAAATTAGACTGACTTTTTTGAGAGTCGCACAACCCCCAGAAACATTTAATGTAACTTTCTGAGTAACATTCAAATTCGTCTTTGACTTTAAAGTTAGCTAGCCGTCTCGCCGTTGGCTTGAAGCAATATCCGCATTGCAGATTTATTTTTTGCATCATTTTTTAATTTACCATTATAAAATTTAAATACCAAACATTGCACTTGAAATATAAATTGTTACATGTCACGTTTTTGATTTGAAAGATTTTTTTTTAATATATCTACAAAGAGTTCATATTGCTAAAGCATCGAATATAATATGAATGCTCTTCCTGTGGATTAGAAATCCAAGTCAGTTTCATCAAATAAGCCCTATTCTGATCAGAGCTCAACTGCAGACGTGAAAGCATCGATATTCCGACAAGTTCTTTGTATCGGGCGTAGGTATTCATTTGGCTCTACGATCGGCGTTTAGCTGCGTCGTACGATATCGAATCCAGCCCTTTCAATTCCGAGGCGAATGGCTGACGACAATGCATCACGAATTTACCATTTGTTCAATGGAAATACCATTTCGTTTCAGTTTGAAGGAAGGTGATTAAGTCGTAAGGAACGGAATATTATACCTCTTTATCGGATTTTAGTTGTAGCGCGTGTATACCTATTTTTTCTTTTTAGGTAGGTACTGATTAGTTTTATTTAAAGTACATAAAGCATACTTTTAAATAAGACTGTAGGTATTGGTCCTTAACTAACACCAGTAGGTAACAATTTGTTTAACCTTTGTAGAAATTTAACTAAATATAACTTAATATAGGCCATACGATTTAAAATATCGAGTACCTATATTATAATAATATCATTATAAAGCGCAAAAAACATTACCTACTGTAATGGACATTTCAATTTGATAATGACAGATATTATGAAGTTGTTAAATAGGGAAGCTAACAATTATTAAGAGGAGTTCAATAAGAGCAGGGTTAACGGGCCCTACTAACAATAGTACGCAAATTGAGTTAGGTAGGCACATTGTCGTAAACAAGCGGTGCAATTTGCGTGCATGTCGCGTCTCTCTCGACCGAATACCGATTAGATTCCAACAAGTATACTGTCATACGCATGGCGAGAGATCCCGGACTCGATTGACCTGACGCTTCAATCGTCATTTTTTATTAGTGAGTTTAGTTTATTGAACAGTAGCGGCTTCTCGTGGTTTCTGCCACACAAATGCTTTTTATGTCATTTTTTGGTAACATATTTTTTTTAAATCCTAGTGTCTTAGAATTGATCTAGGAGGCATATATTGTATTACTCACACAAAAAGTAAAAACGCGAAATGAAAATTACTTAAATTCACTGTATTTTTTATCTTTAGTTAATAATACCGCAGAACATTCGACTTAGTGAACCGTTCTTGCATATGCAAGCAGAAGCTATCCTTGTGATCCCATTTGTCTCTGTCCAGTTCTGACAAAGGCATCAATGAGAAAACTATGTGATTGAATTCGAAATCTAAACAAGCCTCATCTATAAGGTATTAGGATGTAGGAAAAGTCAAAATAATTGACATACCTAGGTATATGTTATTGCTTGCTACTATAACTAAAGTTACCAACTACCCATTTTACAATCGGCCTTCACCTTTGTATGTAAAATGAGATCGGTTGCGTTCGGGCGAAGCAAAAAGCATGGCATCTTCTTTTATTGACATTAAATAGCAGATATAAATTACGCTGGCGGATTACAGAATTTATTGGCTTCAAAATTAAAGGAGACCGATTTCAATGGTGAGCGTTGACAGCTTTCGTTTATGGGTAAGCCGAGTAAAAAAACCAACGACAGGCCTCATTGAAAAACTTATCTTTTTAACGAAACATTCCTGTCTACGTTTATATGTCATTACTAAGACCAATTACTAATAGCTGCATTCGAAATATATCACTTCAATCATACTCTGTTCTACTATTTGTTCATACCTATACCTACATAAGGGTACACACAGCAATACAATTCGTTTAATACATCAGTAAATAATCATCATTTGTCATTATGGAAAGAAAATTAACTATTCATTTTAAAATTGTAATTAAACATAAATTACCCAAGTAAAAATTATACAGTTAATGTTAACGATATATCCAAGCATTGAATATTACTCATATGTAGTATGTTATACGAGCTTTACTTTATACATATACCTATATAGTACGTATATATAAATAACATAGCGATACATAAACTAAGCCGCCAATTTCAGTATTATTACCGACACTAATACAACACAGAGATGCAATAACGCACGGCTTTGTTTGTGAGTTGACCACAAAGTACGAAGCCTGTTTGCAAACACCCTTATTGCTTTCAAAGCGAACTTAATGTACGTACAGCCGTGTGTTAGAATAATATTATTGATACCTGAGATCAATCACACCGGCTACGTAATTGAATGGGCATTGAGCGTGCGCTAATGGTTGTAATTAATAGTTTTAGTGTGATTTGAGGTTATGAAACAATTAGTGAGCTAACATTATTTGCTGCGATATTAATTAGGAAGTTCTCTTTTCTGACTTGAACTATATACAGGTTTATATCTTTATTTACATATTGTATGCTTTAAAAAATGTGTGTCACGTTATGTGACAAAATGATCGTCTAAATGAAAACTTCTTACATATTTCTCATAAAATTTAAAAAATACGATTTTATGCATAATGTTACTGCTATTCCTGAAATAAATATCTACCAATTGAATAAAAGGATGCAAAATAAAATTAAGGATAGTTGCAACTCGTAGAGAAGCTATCACTAACAGAATCCGGATGTTAGCTGTACGCCAATTGCCACATAATTCACTTTCCAAACCTCGTTTATATTACTTAAAACTTTAAACGAGTATTTTAAATAAAATGACATTTCACTGGTATTCCTCTTAGATTTAGTGTAAAGAAAATAATAAAAGGGTTTTTATACGACTAGAGAGATTTTGTAATGATTGTTTGAATTTTAAAGCTCTAACGATACCTGTATAAGAATTCAATATGCAATAATTACTTTTATTCTTATATTTAAAACTATTGTGTTGATTTTGATGCGACTTAATGGGTTCTAGGTTGTTAAAAAGATTATGTAAACATTTATTTTAGTTTCGTTTATTGACAAAAATATACATTAAATATAAATGAATCAATACAAAATGTAAGATAGAGATAAAAGTTATAATCCCTAATCCCTTTTCGGATTAAAATTTTATAACTAGAACCTTAATTAACTTCGCTATAAAAACCGACATAAAGCTTTTTAAATCAATTTCCTAAAGTATTATCCTTAAATTTATATTATCGAGTTAGGGAATCCATCCATTTTAATTTACCCAGGGGGTTTTATATAAACGGAGTCTGTCTGAATGAGGGAGTTGTTCCATCAATAACGGCATTGATTGGGGTCAGTTTAGAGTTGACGTCTTACCTTAATTTATATTGCGGTTTATAAAAATATAGCCAACTTTGGGGTGATACTAATTATTCAAACTAATTAATCGCTTTAAAATTTTCGTATTCAAACGTAGAAATGAGATATATGAAAAAACCAACAAGAAGAAAAGAGATAGTTGGTTTTTCCAGTTGCGCTTGAATGCAACCAATTACCTAAGACGTCCTAATTAGCATGTTTTTGGGACTTCAAAATTTTGCTCTTATAACATATCTATTTAATATAATATCATTGCATGTAGCATTATAATTGTTAAAAATTAAAGTACTTCTGTAATAATTTGCTTAATCCTATTACAGTCGCAGTAATGTTTGTTTTCAATGCGAAAAACACCATTTGTGTTTTTAAACTAAAAGAGATTTTGTTTTAGTGGTTGCAATTCGTGTTTCATTACGCGTCAGTAATACTTGTACCGCTAGTTTTTTGGCTCTACAGAAATGAGTGGGTCGTCCTAAAAATTCACGGCTAGAGCTCGCAGCTTCGTTTTTCTGTTTTTATTGTAGTCTAGGGGACTTGGCACATTTGTCCTTGTAGTTTTAAATATAAAGAAAAATTATATCTCAATAATATTTTTAGCATATTTTGGTCTAATGTAGGTACGGTATTATATAATATAATACATAATATATTATGGTATTACTGTACGTAATATAATTTATGTGTGAGTGAAATGACAATGATGAATCGGTTAACAAACGTATTTTTGACTACTTTTAGTGAGACTTAAATAAAAAAATAAAATAAAAATGAAAAATCCTTTATTAATGTATCATAAACACAAAAAAAAAAAAATTAAATTCAGATATTTCAATAGGCGGCCTTATCGCTAGAAAGCGATGTCTTCCAGGCAACCTTGAATTTGAAGACTTTTATTTAATTTATTATATTAAAATAATCTTTTTTCTTGAAATATCAAAACCACGATAGATTTTCAAATTTTTTCCTGACTATTGTACTTATTATAATCAATTTAATTTAAATATCGGTTCATAGCTCATTCAGTACTGTTTGATTATAAATAACTAGCTATTGCTCGCGACTTCGTCCCCGTCGATTTCTTTTTCCATTGTATCTTCGCTCCTATTAGTCGCAGCGTGATGTTATGCAGCCTAAAGCCTTCCTCGATAAATTGTCTATTCAATAAAAAAATAATTTTTCAATTCGAACCAGTAGTTCCTGAGATTAGCGTGTTCAAACAAACAAACAAACTCTCCAGCTTAATATATTAGTATAGATAGTAATAATTCTTAATAGTTAATATGATAGTTGAATGCGAAAGTTACGACGCGGAAGTAAGAAGACTTTAACTGGACTGTAGAATATTCATTGATAGATGTAGTGTATCTCCTGCTAGTGTTTTGGTGTACGATAAAAAGTTGTAGACTAAGCAATTATAGCCATGTTTATTTCGTTACCCGGCGCGCCACTTGTGCCGTACAAATTTTAATTGGGATCAATTTTGAGATCGACGTGACTAAATTAAGATGGTGGTATTAAATATTTTATTTTATACGTGAGAATTAAAATATGAATAGAAAGCATATTATGTGAAAAGCGGAAAACTATTATAAAGTATTGAAGAGACGAATTCATGCAGACATTCAATTAAAAATCTTTTTATAATCTTTCATATTATTTACAATGCATGGTAGTTTGTACATTGTTAAAAAATCTCAATATTACTCCTGCTCAGTATTACCTTAAGCTATAGTTCAATGAATTTTATTTTTAAAAGAATATCATCTGAGTTTCTTTCTCATAAACTTAATTAAGACTTTATATGTTTTTAAATAATTCTAGTAGGTACAACCAAACAAGTGTTCTAACTATTCATGTTAGAGTTAAGTAAATTTTATAATTTAAGCAAGAAAATTGCACACACAAAGAATTTGGGGTACTATAAATAAAGACACAAGAAAACTGCAAACCTAGGAAATTGCTTCTATGAATATGTAGGAACGGTGTACCTTAATATGTATGAACTACTAACTTATTAATTCAATCGA
Organism: Eurema hecabe; assembly: GCA_026213755.1. Classification (NCBI taxonomy): domain Eukaryota; kingdom Metazoa; phylum Arthropoda; class Insecta; order Lepidoptera; family Pieridae; genus Terias; species Terias hecabe. The sequence continues at coordinate 4,577,113 of JADANM010005719.1, forward strand.
CTTCTGCTGCGGCATAGTGGCTGACGTTAGTTATGTTTAGTTTATACTATGTATGGTAAGTTATCGAGACAATATTCACTGTAAATTATTGGTTAACGTATAGTTTTGGTAACAATATATAAGGTTTTCTGCAGAGTAATGTATAAGACAATAACGAAAATTCAGTGAATGTATATTTGGTGATATATTTTCATAAATTATCTACTACTATGTGAATTTTATATATACCACTGTTTCTTTAAAACAATCGGAGTGACAAAAAATTCACACTCATGCACAATCTTATATTACTTACTAGCTGACCCGTGCCCACTTCGTTGGTCATAATTTTAATTATCCTTTTGGTTTTTTATATAGCCTATGACATTCAGCAATATTGTGGCTTTCTATTGGTGAAAGAATTTTTAAAATCGGTTCTGTAGATCCCGAGATTTAACCTTAACCCTTACAATTTAACAAACACACAAACTGTACTTCTTTATAATATTTATATAGATAACACACATCATGCCTTTTAAAATTACTCACATAAATTGATTTCGTTAAGAAGTTTTTACCTAAATCATCTTTTTTTGTATCTACTTACGTATAATAATTAAAATAGCGTCTTTTTGAATAAGTTTTTGTTAACTTTGTATTTTACTTTATAGGATAATTGAACAACATTTTCCCCATATCATCAATCACACACTATATGGCTGCATTTTTTTTAAGATATTCAAAAATTGTGGAGAACTGTCACCAACGGCTGCTGTCACAAAGTTTAAATGAAATCTTGGGCTGTGTCTGTGTAATTACAAACAACTTGTAAGGTCGACGCAAACGCCGTCAAGCGTGTAATGGACTTTTGAAGTATTCGTAACGTGAAAACTTTCACTTCAGCCAACTTAAACGCCTTTGACAATATGCTTAACGATGTTTTTAACTACTTCGCTTAATTCCCGGACTATTGCAGGTTAAATCAATTCCTAGTTTCTACAGGTGTACACAGGCAACCTGGGGCGAGCTCCAACGGTTCGCGATTGGCCTGTCGTTTGTCTATTGTTTTCCGAGTATAATCCGTCTCTATTAAATTGCTGTTGCCCTGTTATTCAATTTAATTTATTTGAGACGGTTCGAGATGTTTACAGTGCAATTAAGATACTGCAAAATAGTCTATGGGGTAGTTTTCTACAATGCATGTTTGAGGATTACTTTTTCAATAGTGCTTTTTACAACATTAAACAAAAGCTTTCAATTTATTGCTGAATGCGATCGGGCGCCCAAATCTTTCGCACTTAACCCTATCTTGACATCCCATTCGTTTTCATGACCTTTTTAACGTACCTTCATATATTTTACACACATTTAATGGTGTTGGATATTTTTAATAAAATATGTTTTTATCGTTTTTGGCATAAAGTTATATCTGAATAGCAACTCGTAATTATATTTATTAAATTCCAAACACATTTTGAATCGAAGGAATCTAAAATTAAGCAAACAAAGTGCCGATTAATACTTTGTATGATAATTAATTGAAAACACACGTAAAGGCTCTATTTTGCTACACATTCGGCGAAAATTTATTTTAAACGTATAATTTGTGAATTATATAGTTGTAAATTTGTATTCAGCACATCGATCGCACATTGGCTGTTTGTGATTTGCACCGAGCTATAACAAATTTTGTCTGAGTGCTCTTAATAAATGAAAATTCACCGTTAAAATTTGGTGTTTCAATTTTTAACGAAGTTTGGGTGTTTAAAATTTATGTAATATTATTTTCAGTTTACACAAAGGCCCGGTGCTAATTAAATACCTCGATATTAATTAGAAGCCCTTTTGAATACATAATTATTCGAGGCAGCCCGCTGCCTAAATATAATATTATGTACCTACATAAAGAGAATGAAAGGCGCCTCTATAAAAATGTCGTTTACCTCAACCATTAACATTAAAATAATATTTCTTAATTAAAGCGTTGGGTGAGTTTTAATGAGTACTCGTGGTATATCTTTTTCTGGAAAGCGCGGGCTTTGATAGTTTTCTTTTATTATAAGACGTACGTTCAAAGGGGACAATTGCAACTATAACGAAATGAGAGGGATCGGAAGGAGCTTTGTGCAATCAACGCGATTTATTCTCGCCGACGTGATGGGGACTCGCCTACTGGCGATATGGCAATATGTTCTCTAAAACTAACTTGGCTATGCAAATTATGATGAAGGTAAAGTATTTTTGCAGACTGCAACATTATAATGATTTCCTATAGTTACCAGATTAAACTATTAATTTGGAATGTCTCGCATTTTGTTTATATTTGCAATACTCAAATTATTAATAATCAACTGATAATTGCAATTTAACACCTGCATTAAGCTTAAAACTAAATCTAAAACCACAAATT
>JADANM010005719.1:4579601-4607933 GCA_026213755.1 Eurema hecabe
ATATTTAGCGAATTTCTAACAATGTGGAACGTTTATTTGAGAGCACTATTTTATTGTCCAGGTATTTTATTTATAAATTTTATTATATATCCAGTTGAATAATTTTCAAATTTGGTTTAGTAGATTCTGGATATGCCCTCCAGCTTGTACAATCTCAAAAATGTCTTCTTTATATTATACGTATAAAAGATTTATATCTGAAATGAACGTAGAACGTAAAATGTTTATATAACATATTATGCTCATACCGAGCAAGTTCTTCATATAAAAATAACTGAAATATGGCTTCAGAAGAGCATCATTTTTCTAAATTTAATATTAGATCTTGGATCTGAATTTATTTAAATTTCATATATGCCGCCACATGTTACCGTTTCAGTTTGGAGGATTTATTTAAATGAGAGAATATTTTTAATGTGAGCAAAAATGCTTTTTATAAAAGAGCATTTCGATATACCCTATAACATATTATATTTTGATAAAATGAAATTAAGAAGCATCTTTAAAATAAAAATCCATAAATTGGAAAATAAAATATTACGCCTTTTTTGAAGTTGATTAAAAAAGAACTAAATCAGATATCATAACGTTAGGAATTTGAACTTTACTCCTCGTCAGCTAAGATTATTCAGCAATCCAGAAAGCAATAGGTGCCGAGAGTTGGCGTTCAATTGTTACGTAGATGTCAGGAAAAGTTTCACAGCCCGAGTGGTCTGTGATTTTAGTGGACGTCGCTGTTAGCGCAGAGTGCTTTTATGCACTCCAAGTGATCCGAAATAGCGACTTTGGTCTTAAGGAAACATTATATATGTCGCATATTGTGGAGTCGTAGACCGTAGTAGTTGTAGTGATGCCGAGATAGTGATTGTTTGCTTCATGAAGGCTCTTTCTAAGGTTCTTAATACGAAAAACTTCAGAGTATCATAATAACGGTGAATAATCTTGATTACTGGTTATTCAATTTCTGATTATTTTCACAATGCTGACGTTTTTATTGCAACTGACAAATTCCACACAATTCTTTTATGTTTGAATTTAAACATTGTAATAAACCAAGGAACTAATATTGAAAAAGTTCTCACTATATTTTAATTCATTATATTCATTAATTATATTTTAATATATCTGTCTCTTTTGAACTAACAAAGTGGACAGTAATTCGTAAACAAGAATATTTTGACAACATCGGAGAGATATAAATTCCTTACAAGTACTTTACCGCCTCACTACTGATAACCTTATCACGTCAGTTACAAAGCAATTTTTTGCATTTCCTTTTATGTCTATACAGACTGCAGGGATTCTGTTAATATTTTTATGAAAGGGATATTTGTAAGAGGTCTCTTATGGCTTGACCCACAATAAGCGCAGGCTGTTAAGCCAATGTTACAACAGATTTGCCGCTTTCATCCGTTCGCTAGATGCGCGAGGACAGCTCTACGCAATACCTACTAGATCTTTAAAAATTGGAACTGTATGCATATTTACCAGATTACCATTTACTCACGTAATACATAGTAAGAATATTATTTCATAATTATAATGTAATTTAGAGGTAATGTAGTGGTCGGCTGTTTCTAGTCTTGGAACATATAAACATTACTAATATTTTTCACGTCTATTGTTTACATTATTTGTTGAGGACTATTGATATATCTTATCTTTTGGACCTACCTTTGTAAATACTTTCGATTATCCGAGTAATATTTTATATATTGCAAAGAATAAAATCTTGGGCTTTGATTCTTTAATTGGAATTCGATGACGTATGGTTTGTCTAAAGCTACACAAAATTGTGCAATATTGCACAATTGTGAGCTCAAGTAAATTTTTACCCTTTTCAGATTATAGCTTAACTATATACTATCTATGTGAAGGTGCTACAAAATTTAGAGAAACAATTTCAAAGAACATTAAGTTATGAATTGAATGTCGTAAAATCTGTCTGAAGCCGTGACCTGGGGGTATCGTTAAAGCCACGAAGATGGAATGACTCTGACAAGTTTGTCTACCTTTTACGTTTGTCTTTGAGCTCAAATTTATTACGATTAATTATAAGATAGTGCTAGGAAAAAATATTGGATGGCTGGAAAAGTATTTATAGGAATTTGTGATAAAAACACTATTGGAATGATAACTATAAACCACAAAGGAAGAAATAAAGCTAATATAATTTACCACTGAAAACGCGTAATTTACAACAAACATCTAATCCTAGACAATGATTTCGCGGATGGGGACCTCCTAAGAGTTTTTTCCTCATAACTCAAATGAGATCATAACATGGCGGGCCTCTCGAGTCTCAAAGAATAACAAAGAAAAAGCTCAAAATTACGTAGGTCGTGTAATTTTCGGGGCGAGCAACACGGAATGGTACCTCGGGGACAATGCGGAGACCCTTCGCGATTATGTTGTGGTTTTATAAGCTTGTTACGTTTTACGACGAAATATAATGTTTGAGCTTACCTTTCTGTTCTTATTAAATTGGACGTATTTAGCGATATTTAAGGCATAAGGCCGCGTTTATATTTGCGTTTGTAATCCCCACTAATATTTTAATTTAGAGTGTGTCTCGTTTTAAATCAAATATTCAATACAGTTGGGTAAAAGAAAATTTCATGGGGTACTTCTAGGGGGATGAAATACTTTGACCCCATTTATTGACATAATATAATGGTTGAACATTAAAAACACTGCTTCATCTCATATACTCTTATAATTTAAAATAACAACAGTGTAATTAGAATTTATTTTACACTGCTCAGAAGCAACGTACAAAGATCGGTGATTCAAACAACCACTAGAGCACTTAAATGTGATTAAGGAGCGCTATTTATTTTGCAGCTGCTCTCAGTATAACTAGTTGGCTATTTTTTCCAGAACGACTTTCTACCATCCTTAGAAAGTTAAGTAATGGCCGTAACGGGCCAATCAAGAAAAGAGCATTTTTAAAATTGAAAGCAATGGCCTTTGCGGACTTCAGTAGACCGCGTTAGACTGAGCGCTTATTCCTTATTCACGTGGTGGTACTTTTGTGTTATTTGTTGTTAGTATGTACACTATGAGTTAGCATTACGTATTTATATAACATAGGGTACCGAGAGTGGCTATGAATCACGATTTTCTGGGGTGATAAATACATATATATTATATTCTACCTCGTGAAATTTAAAAATAGAACAGTAAAGTTGACGTTCCCCTACAATGTTATTCGTAATATATTATATTCTAGTTACTATAAAGTCTCCTATATCAATCACCGGACGTCAAAAGCGAAACGGTTGCCATGTATCAAGTGGAACTGAAAGGCTTGCTAAAGCGTATTACAAAGGGGTTGTCTGCCACGAGTAAGGTTGACATAGCCCGTTGCGGCAAACTTTAGACTTACGTAATCTGCTTATACTCGAGTTTAATAATTACAGTTCGCAAATCAAGTGTGACCTTTTTATAGTAGGAAATCCTTGTAGGATGGCCCATGGGTCTGGCGTAAAGTTTCATGAGCTATGTCAGATTTATACCGACCAGTGTCATGTTGTGTGAAGTTTGTTCGCACTGGTAGGACGGTCATTTTAGCATTCGTATTTACTTAATAATCCAAATGCAACCCTATGTCTATACACTTAATATTTTCTAACATATACATATTGAAAGATCGTTTTAATAGTCTTTTAAGGTACAGGTCAATAATAATAAAGTTTTTTTATACGATATCTGCATTAGCAACCAAATGCAATTTTAAATAAAGTGATAATGAATGAAAACACATTACCGTGATTATCAATAGATTGTAAAAATCGCTATCGTAATGCCGCATAATGCAATAAGATAAACAAAAATAATTATGTATCTACGTGTGCCACTTTTCTTTCAGAAAACACAAATAAATTTTAAGCTTGCATTATTAATGGTAGGTCGAAATGTGCCAGCTAAAATGGGCCACTCGGTGGTACCACTTTCGACTAGAAAAGTAGCGTCAAGAAACAAAGCATTCTGTATTATTTTTCTTTCCATATTATATAACTACCCTCTTAGTTAATATCCTGCTTTGAAGGCCAATATTGTTATTATTGAACGCATCGTAATATTTCACATCAGTACATACTTGTAGGCTTAAGATAATATGTTTATTTCATAAAGCCATACATCATTATTCTTTTACAATGAAACCTATTTACATAGCAAGATAATGGGCTTATACCGTAAAAGGCTTCTTACTTTGCTTGCATCTGTATTTGGAAATGGAATAATAAGGTACCTATGTATTAACGCTGACACCTCAATTTCTCCGACTTATCTTTTTAGTTTTCAAATGTTAAAACTGGAGAAAGATAAATAATACGATTACGATAATAGGATTTATTTTGTATATCAATTGATTACTACGATAGCAGGACTCGATTTATTAGCAGATTAATTATTATATTATTATTTATAAAACGTATTTAGCCCATATCAGCTGGGCAGCACCATCGCATCCATATAAGTGTCATTCCCTAATATCGGCTCAATAACCCTTTCTTACGCAGTCGGTTAGAAAGATGATAACATTGATGCAATATAAATGTAAGTGAAATAGAATTCGTTGTACCCTCGAAGATTATTCTAGAAACGCTTACAATGCGAAACCCTTACAATCATTCAATCAACATAATTGCACTATTTAAAAAATGCACTAACTAAAACAGCTCGTTGTGAAAACACGTAAAAATTAATTCTAATTACAATTTTATAGCCTACAGTAATCACTACTTGAATAGTTGCTTAAGTGCGCGGGATGCATTTTATGGTAATTGCAGAAATTACGCAAATCTCCTTTATCATCAAGTACTCTTCAAGATGAGAGCCTTTATAAATACTGAACATCGTTCAAAAAGTTAATTTGCCCATAAATTATACAATACAGGCGGAAAGGCAGGAATACTTATGTAGACTTAGGGACAATTTCATAATTAGACGTTTTACGAGTATACAAGGAGACTTTTTCAAATGTTTACTCAGCTTGGAAGTTGATTTACCCGAGAATATTTATTACTATTATAGTTACCACGTTAATGGATATATTGTAATAGCTTTCACATTTTAAGATGTGCTTTTAATTAGATTTTTAATCTGTAGGATAAATCTTTAAATACGGCGTCTATTGTTTATTTAATTTGAAATTATCTTGAAGTTTTTTCCGTATATTTTAATTATTTATAATATTATAGTGAATACTAGCCACGCCTCGTGGCGCATTACAAAACATGGCCCTGTTTTTTTAAACGGCTAGCCGTAATGTAATACAGCGGATTATATAATCCGCCTGCGACATAGGCATAAAACTTCCTTTGAAATCACTCTATCTATTAAAAAAAACATATGAAAAACGGTTTCGTAGTTTTAAAGATTTAAACATGCATAGGGACTGACAAAGAAACTTTATTTTATTACACATACTAGGTATATAATAATGAAGTATCGTACCACGTGGTTTCACTCATTTAAAACTGTTTTTTTCTTATCGATATTTTTAAGTCACTTTATAATCTCTGCCACAAATGACGTGGATTGTTATTTATTTTTGAATTTCCAAAATCAGCTAAGTAGATCTTTAGATAGCCGTTTACAACATTACAAATTAAAAAAACTACTCCCATTTAATATTGACTTATTCATGTATATGAAAATAAAAGACGTCATAGTCGAATTTGAAATATTTCATGCAACTTTAATTACTAACAACTATAGTAACAATTTTGAATTGTCATGGTACCTAATACAAAACAATATTGTACCACTAGTTCAGATTCAATTTCCACAGAGAAGGCTTCTTAATATATATCATCATTTTTTTCCATTGGATCTTTAGATTAAAATAACAAATATATACCCAAAAGAGATTTTAACTTGACATTATTATAAAAATTAAATAAAAGCCAGAATGTAAAATGTTTTTAAAACTATAACAAACTGAGGTCTTTCAGTTCACTGAGCTGTTAATATTCCGACTGATTTTCGATGGTAAATTTTAGTTCAATATTAAAAAATATTATATTATATTAATCGTAAATATAATGTAAATAGAGAATGAATGTAACCATACATGTACATACTGAATTTACTGTGAAATATAACTTCGAAATTTAATTATTCATGGAAATAACCTAGGTCACCATACTATAATATGTGCTTCTGTACATGTTATAATTGTATGGTGATTCCCCTTCTAATGACTAACAAACAATATTTACAATCGAAATAACATATGAGTGAGTTTAACTCGAGTAAAACCGCTGGGTGCAGTTAGTATTCAATGAGTGCTATAAACATTGCCGTCACCACTTCGAGCTATCCAAAACACAAGTCGCTGAGTGTTCATAACTATAGCATTTCGTAGCTTCTCTAAATTCTGTCTGAATTCATGATAGCGACATCCGAAATAGGTCAAGAGTCTGACTATTCAGAGCTGTGCCGAATAATGTATACACTCCGGAATTCCGGTCCAGGAATGCTGAAAACCTGCACTAATGATATAAGGAAATTTGGTCACCATTATTGAGTAGGTCGCGGTTAAGTGAGAAGTATAGGGAAATATACGTAGCTGGACGTAGTTTATTATAGACCGACCTGATTCAATACAAACATATTAGATTAAAACATGTTTCATTTGGGACTAAATACTCAAAATTTTGTCTGCTAAAACAACATTTTATTAGTAAATGTTTTGGGAATGTGAATATTAAAAGTGTTTTTAATAAAATTTTCCCGTAGCATTATTAAATTATAAAATTCTTTTCCTTAATTCAAAACTGATGTTTTTAGAAAGTAATTATAAATGTAACTCTCAAGGGCTTTAAAAACAAGAGCATCCATTGTTTTTCACAATATTGAAAATACTGTAAAAGCTTTTAAAAATCACAAACATCAGGATGATTCAATATATTTTATTTTAAAATGTAACAATCGAATACCCTTCAGCATTCGGTTCAAACATTTTCTATAAGTTATATCCCCAATTTCCATAGAAATTCCATTGCATGGAAATGTACTTCTATCCATATATTTAGAAATGCATTTTCTAGGGAGCTGGGAGAGGGCAATCGGAGTTTGCAAAATACTACAGAGCACTTACTTATAGACTAAACTAATTTTTTATGTGAAATTTCATGTGGGTTTATCCTACTTGATTCCAACATTAAAAAGTATACCTACTGTGTCATTCATTTGTCACGGGCCCACTTAAATAATATGAGTTAAAAATTACCATCTTAGAAATATAAAATGTTTCGAAGAAAAACAATCTAAAGCCTATATTTTTTTTAAATCCTGGATAAAATATAGCAACACACATTATATGATAAAATAAATCGCGATCGCTACAGATTCATAATCCATAACACTTTTCTGTCAACAGCTCTCTGCGAAGTTTGTCTATGGAAGATTTCGCGCCCTTAGAACTGTCAACACGAGTTATTCACCCCACGTCAACTGGGGTTAAGAAGTTATCGCTTGCTCAGTAGGGAAAGTAATAAACGAGTTTGCATTTACACTTCGATTTACAAGAAAATAAAAATTTTCCTTTTAATAGTCCTTAGACGCTTCGGCTTTGAAAGTGTTTCGAGATATTGGCACCTTTGAAAACTTTATATTGAAAAGTAGCTCGATATTTTTAAATAAATTTTCAAATGAGAGTCACGAGAATGAATAGTTATGTTAAGGAGATCACTTCCAACTATTTTAAACTACAAAGAAATGTTGTTAATATAGTTATATTCCAATTAACATTTGACTGATAAATTCAAGTGTCATAAATTTTTGTGGTGTCACATTGCGACCGCTTGGGCACCCAATATATTAAAATAATTATATCATACCTAATGTATTTTGAAATGTAATTGGAAAAAACGGCCATAGGAATTCTCGGGAAAACCGTTATTGAGTAATTCCATATTAATTCGATAACTCGCTTTAATAATAATCTTATCAACGACGTAATAACCTATTTACTATACCGTTTCACGTCCGAAAACTATTGTGTTTTTTTTCAATATTGCATATATTTACTTCTTTTACTAAAACTAGGTACATTCGAAATCGATAAGATACAAAGATTCTGAAGGCTTAGGTATATTTCTTTATAAGAGAGGTATAAGATCCGCATTTTTGTACTTAGTTTTTTTTCTGATTTCAGATTAAATGCCTGCTTAACTATTAACGTGTCTCTTTAACACATGTATTGTTTTTAACGTTATTGATTGATGTGTGAAATTAAATTGAAAGGAATCTTGTGATTTTCCGTAATTCGATCTTGAGATGTATTCCAATGTGGTAAGTGGACATTCTTGGCGACAATTGTGCAATGTAGGACTTAACTATTCTCGCACGTATTTGAGATTCACGTGACGATTCAGAGCTAAGAATATGTTATAAATATTATTTATTAGGCATTTTCAGTATATTACTAGGGGATTAATGGTTATAAAAATAAAATACATAGATACAAAAGAACATGAGTTTATAGTAATTGTAATTATCTAATAGTGCTGTAGCAATCGAGTTTTGTTTTAATATCCTTTAATAAAAATTTAAATAGAATATCGCATGATGCTCATTCTAACTGTATTGAGTGCTATTTTTCTAAATATTTATTTGCTCTTAGATATGCTTATAGGGCAAAAAATTGGATCGAAATTCATAGAACTTAAAATTTACAAAACTTTGAGAATTTCAAAGCTAGTATCGGATTTTAACTTTAAATGCAGTACATAAGAAATCAAGAAAATACGTTCTAAAGTTGGCGAACGTTACTTTGAAAGTAACGTTTTCTGTAAAAAACTTTAAAGATTTCTAATTACGTACTTAGCGAAAGGTTTGAGTAAAAGTTTACATAAAATTACCGGAACATGCTTCCAATTAAAAGAAAATTCCTACATTTTGTAAAATAGTCGGATCTTAGGAAGTCTACATAAAAACCAACGAAGGCGCAAAAGATACTAAGGTAAAATTTTTATTCATACTAAAGGACTTATCGTTGCAGCTTTGAATATCTAAATAAATAAAAATATCAATTTAACTTAACTTATTTATCTTTCTATAAGACAACGTGGATTATAATAACAATTCTAGAATAGCCTAGGCATTTGGTAACATTAATATAGGGCCTGAATCGCGCCTTCAGCTTGTTAATTGTAGAACAGAGGCAATTGCTCCATAAATCTCCGTCGACTTAACGTCGGCATTGAAATATTAACCGCACGCCGGTTTTGACGCGCGACTACCACCAACAGATAAATAATAAAACGCCTCTAGAACACACCCACTAGTTTCAAATAATTCGACAGATAATACAATTTATTATTATTGGCCAGAAAAATGAATGGTCATAAAGTTAGTTAAAAAGTTATATGTTTGTTATGTCAATTTACCTTTTAGTATGCATTCAGATGTTATGTTATTTACCAGTAAATTATTCAGCCCACTAGAATTTATATTAAAGTGGCATTTATTTTAAGAATTGTAATTAAATCAATTTTGTTGAAGCCAATAAGGAAAAATAGCAGTTAAGGGCTTAGTAAAATTAAGGAAATTTTCTCGAGTGAAAACGTGCCGTACCGTTTTGAGGAAATTAAATTTGCACCGTACTCTATATTTTAGAATAACAAATTGTTTTCCACGTAACCTTTATTCGGTGGATCTTTCCTGTAGCGTCCGAGACACCAAACAAGATTAATATACTTTGGTTTATAGTGGAGTCTAAACAATCGTTTTGTTGTAGCTGTAAGTTTTAAGTAGAAAGGTGATAATAATTAACCTTATACATTGTGTTGTAAATAGTTTTTTTTTTATAGTCAATACGTTTAGGTTCAAAAATTATTAAATGAGTAAATATTTAAGAACTATTTTTTTATTACTAGCGGCGCCCCGCGATTTTGCTTGCATTTATGCATTGTGTAAACCTTCCTCATATCTTAATAAAAACCTACTTGAAAATCGCTAGCGTAGGTTTACATGTTTAAGCATACATATGGATAGACTTCTGGTATGTCTTCATTTTTTTTAGTGTAGTACTCATTTTAACAAAAGTGTTTTAAATAGACAACTTTTTGTAGTACTTAGGATATTATCACATAACATTTGCATTTCCAGTACAATGCTATTTTGATCTATGATGTCCAAATAGTGACTACTATGCATACGTCTGCAGAGGGGCGCTCGAACATCAATCAAGGAATTAGGGCTCTAATCTCATCCATCCTATTACCGTTTAGCCCCATGGTTTGTATGTACGTTTACGATTGCGAAATGCTCTTACATTTTTAGTGTAAATCATTCGCGAATTTTCCCAAAATCGGTTAACGTATAGCTGATACAGCCGCTTTAATATTTATAAAATAATTAGCATAAATGTAATATGTTTATTAATAGGTAATAATATATACCGCAAAATACCAGTAAATGGTAATATCTATGGCTTAAATTTTTAGCCCATTTCAAATTGAAGTAGTTATTAAACAATTTCCCAAATTGTAAAAAATAACAGAGGACAAATTTACGATAAAGTTACCATAATATTACAGGGGGTATTGATATTGGTATACTCATATGTTTGAAGTCGCAAATTGATATAACTATAACAACAACATACAATTACGATTGAAAACTAATAAAACACTCATCCTTCACAATCGATAATATACAGAAAGCGATGGATAAGCTATTTTGATGACTGCGCAATTTTATTGTTCATTTTTTAAATATTTGTACCATCATTTGTATACTCATGTAAAAATTGTTACGCTAGGCATTAGTTTAAAACCAATTTATAACTTCTTCATTCTTCATCACAGTGTACATTTAAGCCACGAAGTGGTTAATATCTATAAATATTAAGCACTACCAATTAGACTCGTATAGTAAGGGTAAGATTTGTGAGGTTATTATAGACTCCCGGTTTATGGTAACGGTTTACTGCTAGTATAAATTTCTAAGTTTATTCATCGTTTCTCTTAGAGCATGAAACAATAAACTGCAGGGGTTCGCGCTGTAAATATAATATTACTACGAGTGCTTTATAAAACTTAACTGTTATTCTATTGAAAAATTTATTTGGAAAGTGATGGATATTGCTTCAAGTGTGAGCCCACGTGGCTAGCCAGATACGTAAAGGCATCTTACGGATATATGTACCATATGTTCTACGTGTACCCAAGGCAGAACCATGCATCTTCATGAGAAGAGGTGACCCCTTACCCACAGCTGATCCTTCGATTGTTTGTGTGTCACAATGTATTAAAAATCCTCAGTTCGCCTCAACCGCGACTATTAATTTCATTTGCACTAAACTTAGTTAACTCCGTCTAGCTGTAAAAACTTTTGGTATCTCTTAAGATGCGGAATCTTAATTCCGCATTTCAGGGAGGTGCTCAAACGTGTCTGAGAACTTTGACCGATGCAAGGAAATCCTGGCATCTTAATACAGTTGTCGGATTATCGCAAAGCATCTTAGAACCAAGTACTTTGGTAATAAGTTTTGATTTCCTTTGTTGGAGTTTGAGTGCTTCACTCTACAGTTTCGTGGTCAATGGCGAGCCGAACCTGCGCTGAAATTACGATGGGCTTGCATAATTGAAGCGTCTTGTATCGTGTACATTGATATAATACAATGAACTTAGGCTATATTGCAAACGCCCCTATAGTGTAGCATAAGTTTATGGGGCCTTATTATATATCAAGAATGCCTTCTCATACGTATGATAAAAACAGTATGTGTCTTAAAATATCGTGTCTTTGAGGTAATTCTTTATATATATATATAGTCTTTACACTCGTTTCGAACGTCTTTCAATATCGTCTTTAAAAACAATATATCAAGCTTTACTAATATACAGGCCGAACTCCGTTATCCCGTTTAAATTAATTCCGAAGAATTCTTTTCGCATAGTTGTAATGAAGAGAGGCGTCGAAACTTCAAATTAAGATTCTTGGAGTTCCGTGCGCAGGGAATAAGATTAATGAAGGACGACCTAGGGGCTGGCTCCACTAACGATGGGACGGGTCGAGGGGGACTAACTGTAAAAATAATAACTGGAAAAATTATTTCTAACACCGTAAACGCGTCTAAATGACAGTACTATTCCTTTTCTTTATGAGAATCAATTTAGTCCATATTATATTGAATCCGATTTCATTTAACCGTTTAATCTTTTAGGCTTCTATGGGTGGTTTATATTTTATATTATAAACTTTCGTGATTCTATAATTAATCGTGTAGTCTATTTGCAATTAAATACCGCCTTCCTTATGTAAACATTTTTCTTAATACATTAACATGAGACAGCGCTTTTATTGCTTACCTATTTTATTATAAAACAATTTTTTTTAATGGGTATCAGAAAATCGGCCTCTAATGATGTTATGGCTATGAAATTACAACGCCAGTGAAAATAAATAGTGACAAATATTTTACATAAATGCCGCCTTGATATCTCCATAGCGGCATCTAAAAGGCTCGTGCACCTTTTCCACAAAGATTTCCTTGCTCCATAAACTATCTTTGAATAAGGTGCATTAAATTGCGAATCGGCACAACGCACCGGTAGCGTGGCCTATTCAGAAGTCGTTCATTCTGACGCATTAGAGCGTTAATAAGACAATATGTAAGTGTCTCAAACAATGGAAATAATAAAAGCGCATAATAGTGAATGAGAAAATAGCTCGTTGACTGAGTCGAGGCTGAGTACCACAATGCGATGGGACAACAATAGGGAACCTACAATTTGATGCCTTGACTAAATGAAACAAAACCTTTTGAAATGAGACAATTTTTGTATGATACAATAGACGGCTGAGGTTTAATTATGTTAGGTCGTTTTTAATGACTCGCAGCTGGTTTACAGTTGTTTTAGTAATTAGGTCGCATGTGCTAGGTCTGGATTGGAACATGTTGATTATAATTTGACAAACATAGGTCAGCCTGTTTGACTGCACGCCACTGTTTTAATTAGCAACAGTAGATTGGCTGTTTGTACGTCATAAGTGCTTGGAGAAACAATATGCCTCGAACCAATTGATTTAACAAGCGAAAAAAGCTTCGTCAGATAAAACGACGCATTGCCAGTACGAATAATGTAAGTAACAATGCAATGTTACATAGACTACGTCTAGAAGATAATATGAATGATTTTTAATAAAATAAGATAGGACGTAAGTATTTTCCATGAGTTGTTAGGTAGTATGAATTTTTCGGGTTCCATAGAAATGTTGATTGTCTCAAACGAATAATGCAACAAATCAATCATTTGAAAGGGATTAGACACAACCAAACGCACAACAATTGGACAATCCCAAATCGCATATGTCTAGTTTTTTGGTCAAGTCCTATTTATTGTACCTTGGATTCGTAGTTATATTTTGCATTCGAATTAAATGTTTGAATCGTAACTTGCAACCAAAAGCTGACCCAAATTATGGCAACGAGTCAGGCAATTTAACGTGGTCATATTGCGGTATATTTGTAAATACGAAATGCACTTATTGCATAATACCTAGCGTTTAAATGAAAACAACCTGTATTTTCGTACGGATAAAGTTTATATACATATATAATCAATAGTTAACAACTATGTGTTATGATGTCATAAATAGTCTAACGGTTAAGAGGTTGTTTAATGCTGTAAGTATGTATGTATAATATCCAGGCGCTAATATAAGCTCCCGTCTAATTAACGGCCGGTGGCAAATGTATCTAGTATCAAGAATGTTAATATGTGCTCGTAACAATATATTGACAGTACGAGCGTATCCAGTACCTACATAATATGACTGTAATAAAGTTAGGTGAGCGTAGATTTTACAGTTTGGTGCATGTTCGACTATGCACGTTTATTACTTTTTGCTTGTCAACTGTGAAGTTTATAGGTGCAATTATTGTAGGAACACAGCTCGATTTATGGCAGCATAACAACGGAGGCACTATAGTGTTACAATGTTCATCGATTACCTGATAGTGACTGTGATAAAATGGTGAAGTAGCCGTCACAGACTTTATACGTCAGGAATAAATGTCGTTCATGAGTTTTGTAGTATGTTTCTTAACTAACAAACTAACATTGTATTGTGGTGTTTGTGGTCCATGAAAGCTTTGACGCTATATATATTCAAGATAAAAAACGAAATCTTTGCAGAGAGTAGATAATTTATATTATATGGTGTAACCTACTTAGCTTGTTTGAAAACTAAAGGTACAAAAATAAGACGTTTTTCTTTAATAGCTGCGTACAAAACTTTGCAACAAGACCTTCTCATTACATTTTACTATGCAGATAATAGTATTTCGTGTGAGGGTTCAGCAGCTTCTAAAGAGAATGTTCAAAGACGTTATACTGGGAACTTGGTACATCTTATTCCGCAAGAATACAAGACAATGCTTTTAAGTGATTTCTCTAATGCTAGGGTCCCACACTTCATACTTTATATCACTTTCACAGTATCAAACTGATTCTGATTCTTTTCTTAATATAACTTATTTAAGTTCTATATCCAATTTAATATGGAAATGCATTGCAAACAATCAGACTGGTTATTAAAATACTGTATTAAAAGCAAATAGTTAACAAGTCGCATGTCGTTGAATTTTTCATAAAGCGAGCGAGTTGATTAAAAATTAATTGGCATTTCTTTAAAATTAAAGAGTTCTCGTTAATAATTTGCATATTTATCGACATTCTCGTGGGCTATGTAAATTCACACGTCGGCCCTTTATGATTTATATTGTAATAATCGTCATGAATCACTTGTCGTCGTGACCGCCCGTAATTGCTTCGCCAATCGAATTAATTTCTTCGCTTAGTACTTTATGGTACAGTTTTAATAATTGATTCCATCTAGACCTCAATAAGTTTAAGGCGTGTTTATGCCGGCTATATTTTTAAATATTTATCGGTGCGTCCGTGATTCGTAGCTCGCGTTGATTGTAATTCTTGTCGGTTTTATTTTCACTGCGGTTCCATTATTTTATCTTTGGATTTACGCGCTGCGCAATTAGTGTAAATAAAGTTTATAGTTTGATTGTAAATTGCGTTTACGGAGGCTTTAGTTGTCGGTTTGTGCACACACTCGGGACACAATTTTAAAAGCTAACAATAGGTGTTACAGTGGGCGGTTTTCGCTGTTACAATAACTTTAATGACTGAATAAATAAAATATATTTGCATGCTTTTGTTTGTAATACATTTGTCATACATACATACGTATGAGTATGGTTTTGCTGAAATTTTTAAATTACCTTCTGTATTTGATCAAAAATAAAATTCCGCTGTTTAGATCTTCTTTGTATATTATTTTTATGACATTAAACCGCAAAGAACAATAAAAGGGGAATATACTTGAACCGTTAATGTCCCGCGCCGACCTTTATAGCATTTATATTTATATGTGAAAAAAGCGAATTCATGTAGCTTTATAGTAATAAAACGTAATGAGGGTAGTCGAAAATAGCTATTGTTTTGGCGGGCCCTAGTCTCTGAGGTAAAGTTTTGTTCGAAACAGCCGTATACAGTATACAGTGAGATGTGGAAACGAGGATGTGGTCAACTTTCAAATATTTGTTTTGTTAATAAAACCTGTTTATCGTGGCAATATTTTATAATAATATATGTATACACGAATAGAGTTTTGATACCTGGATATTCACTGTTTTTATTTATGGATCAATGGTTTTATTTTATATAGAAATAGTATTTAAATAGTACAGGAAAAACATTATGTAAGTATAAATGTTACAATACGCATTGACCTTACCAATATTTTTATCCAATCAAAAAAATAATTGAGAAATGAGAATCAAGTTCAATATTATGATAAATTACTTGGTTGTTGACTTCAACGGCAAAAGAAATAAGATCTTAATGAGTGCCAGTGAGTTCAATGGTCAGTCCTGAAATTTATTTATATGTAAAAGTATAACATATCATATCTTCCTATAACATAAGATAATGAGCCTGTCTTCGCTAGGTTTTATAACCTTACCAACAAATTATTATGTTCGATCGCTAGTTTCTACCAACAATCCCAATTTTCGGATTTATAAAATGAGAACCGACAAATGCTTGTAGGTTTAGAACTTTCGAAATATATACAATTCATATATGAAAAATATTACACAGGATGCGGCTCGCCAGTTCTGTTTCTTGAATTTTGCTGGACGCTACCGCGTGTCTAGATACAGTTACTTGCTGGTCCAACGTGACTTCTTTCACGTATCATATCCGAAACCTTATACTTACTTTTTATATATATGCTGAAAAAAGAATTATATAAATCCGTTCAGCTGTTAACGAGTTATGCGACGAGCACATATTTCGTGATTCATTTTTATATTAAAGATTGCACAAACACAATACCACCCAACAACACGAATACAATAAACTAATAAAATCCGTAACAATTCACTGAATTTGAAATAAAACAGTAAAATTTAGTGAAGTTTGCCTTTCCACGTGGCGTAACCGATAGGGGTAACTGAATAGTATGAGCTTTTTCATGTCTATAAACCAATCACAGAAGTAATCCTATGATTGGTTTACGAGTATATTGGCAAAAACTTTCAACAGCTGCGTAACTCGCTTTTTTCTTTTTATTGATATTTTATACCAGCTTTTGTTGGCAACTTCGTCAGAGTTGAAGAGGGTAAAAAGGTAGTAAACGCGAGGACAAGTATTGATTGAATTTTCTTTTTTTTGTTAGCTTATCTGCAATGTATAGCGTTATCCGATGTTGAAGTAGTCAATGGAGCAGTAAAAACTTAATTCGTGTATTGATTTGTAAAATTCATAATTCATAATGTGTCTATAAAGTTAATCAAAGTTGATAAGACTGTATATCTATAGGGTATTTACATTATTTTACTTTTTACAAAAAAAAAATCTCGAGTCAAACCTAAAAAGACTCATCCATAGATAATAGAATCTTATCAATATTTTGTCTATCTCCAATTTGACATGCACTTGAAAGTTGACATTGACTAGGATGATATAATTTTTAAGTAGGTTACGAAATTTCATTTTTATATTAAACAAAATAGCTAATATATAAATCTTTAAGTTTTAAAGATGGCAAATCGTGGATGTAATCTCGAATGCGTAGAGGATGATGGGGGTGACGTAGTGGAATTTGTGGGGCCGGTGAAGATAATTTTGGTGAATCAGCCGAGACGGTTGTACGTTCGCAAACGATGTGCAGCGGCCCTTATTGTGATGGCCCATATGTTCATGGGCGCGGCGGTGATCACCGTCCTGTATTATGTGTTGCATTACGACAAGAGATCGAGTCTTAAGGGAGTTCACATATTCTTTGGCACGATGGGGGTAACTATATTTTTAATTCACGTTTAGTTTATAAGAATACGAGTAGGTATAATATAGGTTAATAATCACTGCTGACGATTCTTATTAGGCCTCGTTTGTACTTTGATTAAGGGTCCGTGTAGAATACTTAAACCGCATAATATGTAGTTTTAAAATGTATACTTTGTATCACCTATTAATTTTTTGTTTTATTAAAATCTATTTCGTTGTGTTGGAAATTCCTTACGAACTATCTACACTTAAATGTATTAATAACAAGTCGTAACGTTTGATGATTTTACGAATTACTGATTAAAATTATTATGAATTTTACACTAAAATAGCGTGGTATTTGAAAAGTCGGTACTCTCACAAAACGGATTAAGATAAAGGTAATACAAGGCTATTAATTAATATCAAAAGGCACTTGGATTCTGCATTGTAAGCTTATTATACAATATTTTGACTGTAGTACTCACGTCTTATCTAATTACATCTTATAAAATTACTGAAAGTCATAGCGCTGAATGTTCATGCTATCAACTATAATTGATTGTGTTATAAATTATGATCAATGAATATTTGAAGGAATTCATATGTAGGTACTATGATTGTTTGACGTAATTTAAATTTACTACGTGTTTTTTCAGCTTCAAGTTTGTATGCCACTGGCAATCCTGTCGTTACATAAGCTGTCCGGTTCGACTGTTCCAGTAAAATTGGCCCATAGGCAGTTCGAGCATTTTAGTTTCCATTTCATTGGAATCATATGTACGCTTCTTGGCGTTGCAGCTTCATACTATTGTGGATACTTCAGAATCACGGTACATTGTATGCTTGGTGAGAATGATTATTAATGTTTTTTTTTTAATTATTTTAACTAGATACACTGTAAAGTTTTACCCAGGTACCATGGTGTGTTAATCTAATCAAATCTACCAGCGTGTGAACTTCACCAAAAACAATCTGTAGTTGTTGCATGGAAAAAAAGTATGGAACATACATTCATCCCCACAAAATTAGATATTTATAATATTAGTGAGGATTCAAAATGATGTGCCAATTAAAAACGTTTCATGATATAATTTTATTGTTCCAGGATGCGGTTCAGTCGGTTTGGCGATATTTAATTCCATCATAGGATTACTCATTTACGATTATACAGGTAGAGTGGATAAATCACAGCGAGGGATCATAAGAAAAATCGTCACAAAATTTCATCAGTTTTTTGGAATAGTCTCCTTCATTGGAGCCTCATCGTGTTTCGTATCCGGGTTGATGAAAAGTACCTTTGTGTCTTGGACAAAATTACCCGAAATTATGCCATTTACAATTGCTTTTTGCTTATTTTACACAACTGTTATAGCCTATAAGCCATTAAAAGAGACTTTTCTTGTGTGGTGAACTGGTCTTTTATTTTGTTAAGTTTTAGAAAACGATAGGTCTCACCGAGCAATTTCGACAGTAACCATTCCGGTTGAAATGCCGAAAAAAAACCTTTTTGAATGAAAATGTAACAAATCAGTCATTCACACGACATACAAACTCACATACTACTGTTTTTATTAGCATAGATCTGATTTTGACCAGAAAATTAATGCGAGAACGTATAGTTTACTTTCCTATTTAATGGGTTAAAGTATTTTTTATGTGGATCATTTCCAAATTATAATAATTTAAAAAGACTTTGATCACTTTAAACCAATTTATTATGTGCAATGGCAATAATTGTATTGTAATTTTGACAAATTTTGACAGTTATTCGACGTTATTTTATTATGAAATGAAATAGTACTAATATTTATGTTTACATTTTTGTTATTATGCACATACAAGATGATAAGCCACAATCAATTTTAAGAGATAAATCCTCAAGTAGAAAAGGGAAAAAAGATGAAGCCAAGCCTAAAAGCTCAAAGCATAATATTCCATTGAGAATATTGATTATTGAGCCAAGTGGAAGATATTGCAGGACTATTTGGTGTTCGATTGGTTTGGGATCAGTTCACATTCTTATTGGAGCTGTTGTTATGTCGATTTTAATTTATGCATTGAAAAAGGAAGATGTTCATGCAGCCGTGTGTACTGTTGCTGTAAGTATTGTTGCAGAAATGATAGACGATGAAAAGCCACTAAATGATGTATTGAAGCTAAATAAATATTTAATTACGCTAAGTGATATATCATATAGTTCGTAGAGATTATGTTTATACCCGGATAAAGTGACGTTAAATGTCACTATTATGATTACATAATATTTTATTCGGGGCCGAATTTGTTTTTCTTCGCACTTTTGCGAAACAAAATGCGTATGTTAATAATAGATCCCGTTGGTGAATACTGGAATGTAATTTTCTGCGCCGTAGGAGTCGGGTTTGTACAAATGCTCATAGGAGGCACTTTAACGACAGTTTTATTTTATCTCATACAAACAGGCTTCAAAGATATTCATATATTCTTGTGTACCTTCGGTGTAAGTGTTTTATAAAGCGTCTTTGTTTAAGATCACGTAATATTTCTGTTCTAGTAAACGCAGTCCACAATGAAGTCATAAAAGTGATTATTTCTTCATCATTCCTTTAAAATACCATACGATATAATATTATGTATGTTTTCCATTACGTTACCCCCATTATTATGTTTTTAGTATCATTTTTTCGCGGTTGAAGCGATATTAAGCCTCAACTATGCGAACGGTTGGTCCACGCCAATGAGACAACGACACAGGAGATTTGCTCATGTTATTTTACAATTGTGTGCAATGGCGTTCGCTATCACGGGGATCGTTCTTATAACTATGTCTAAAGGACTTTCGACTAGTGCTCACGGCCTTTCAGGTTGGTTTATGAGTCATAAAAATAGCGATCAGTTTTATTTTAAGACATAGTAGAAGATATGCTTTGCTTCTTATTGAATACAGCGTACAGATAATGCACAAAATAGAAGCATGGGAATCTAAAATAAATTTAAGTCATTATGAAATTTGAGATTCTTACGCGTATAAATTTGTATCGTAAACTAGGCCAAATTTAATGCGCCCTTGCTAATAATTGTACAATGATTACGTGTTTTGCTATCACCAGATAAGAGTTAATGATATTGTAATTTTGTATTATGTAGCGTATTTTATTAATCTTTTGTGTACGATAAGGATTATCTTCCACACATCAAAGTATTTCTTACTAATATTTCCTTTCTTTCCTTCGATTCATTGCTTTTCTTATATTACAGGTACAATAACAGCAGTGCTTTCCTGTATAACCTTCCTGTTAGGACCCTGTGCGTTATTCGGGGGTAGATATTTAAAATTAATACATGTGTCATTCGGTATCCCTACATTTATAATGTCATCAATATGTATGTGCTTAGGGATTTGTACACCATCATTCAAAGAATGGGCGACCCCAATTGTAATGTATGTTTTAATAGGTTTTATAGTTTTTTACACTAGTTTTATAATGATTACGTGCTTTATCAAGTGTGCAATGAGGATATAATCATGTTGAATTAAATGTAGTAGTTAACTCAATTCTTTTTTTATTGATCTAGCCTTTCGAATGTTTTATTTTGTTCATAAGCTTGTTCAGATTTTTGCTTGATCACGAAGTTTGTAAATTTGTCCTCAGATATTTCTTTAGTCATATTTAGTCATATTTGGAACATTGTTCCAAAGTTTATGACAATTAGTACATAACTATATTGTTATATTGTACTTTTATCGGTTATCAGGAGACGTGACAGATACTATCGTCATTGATATAAGATGTATGAACGATAAATTCACGACACGTAGAACCAATAACAATATACAATGCATTATAAACTTAAGACTTGCCATAAATCGTCTTAAAATTTAAGTCATTTTAATACTATCCTTTTCCTACCGTGCTATGATAAAGTTATACTTTGATCTACATAGCTCTGAAGGTAAACTTTCTCGTATAGGTTTAAATATGAGGTAATTCAGAGATTAAGGTGTAACTTCAAAGAAGTCTGGGTTTATTTGCAATGTGTGGAGTTGGCGTAACGACCCCTGTTGAGAGGTATTCGTGTTATTGACAGATGTGTTAATTTCAATTATGCGTGAGCCTTAGAGGGGCATGAATACATCAGTGCACTTCTGGATGCGTGCTTGTGACGTCACGGCTGACTATCAAGACTACGAGAGGCGTTTTATAACTAAATATTGTCATTGATATTTTGAGTCTAAATTTAAATGAGCTGCTTAATACGTCGTGTCTTTAAAAGTAATACATATTTTATGTATCACCTGTTTATTACACGTGTTTTGAATTACTCTTGTATATTTTTACTTATATAATTATCTATTTCTTATAATATTTAATGTATTCTGACGTCATTCAAGTTCGCAATCCGTTACGATTACAAGATAAGAACGATTAGATTAAAAAAATATTTCTTACGATAGATAATACAGTGTCAATTTTTAATTATCAATTTTCAATTCAAGATAGCAAATTCTTCTAGTATCTATTTCAAAGTATCATTTTTGGTCATATGAAACGAAATTGAACACTTGAAAAGAGAAATTTTGTTAAAAAAGCCTCTTAGAAATTATTTTACTTATTGGTTACAAATTTTTGAGTGAAAAAATCAATGCTTTTATACAGCTAATCTTATGTTTCTGTACTTTTTGATTGAAACCACCAAAATATGATACATGTCCTCTATAAGTATAATGACGAAAAATGCAAAACCAAATAGATATAGAAAACAAAGTGATTGCTTATTTTTTTTCTTTTGGAATTATATCTTTTACTATAAACCTTCAAGATACAACTAAATCTCCTTTATTAAATAGGTAGTAGAATTGTTGATTGATTGTTTCGAATATGAAGACATACTCGTATCTGAAGATATTATAGCTATTGACACATTCACAATTCACATTTTAATCCTAAAATATTTTAAAAATATGATAAGACGGCAAAATAATCGAATATTAACTAGTTTTCATCACACAGGAAGAACTAATTTAATCGATGAAATATTTTAATGTTTTGTCCTGTTAAGTGTCATATATTTTTGTTGTTGACTCAAGGCATGTAAATTTAGTAGGGTGAGCTAATTTCTAGATTTGTTGGTCTCTTAGAGGCACTTATTTCGACCTGACTTGGGCTCTAAATGAGGTCACGTTGTAAGGCTACTTTTGAATGTTTCGTGGCTCTTGACATGTCATCAACTATCAAGTTGCTTTTTGTACTACTATAGTATGATCATAGAGTATTGTAGTGAGTATTTGTATACCGAATATATATAGATTGAGATCCTTGATTATAGGCGAATAGTAGAAGTTTTCGGATTCTTTTCAGAATTGGAATATTTTTTAATATGTTTGTCAATACGATTTTTAGGGATAATTACGTGCGTTATCTATAACTTAATAAGGTTTTTTAGTGTTACGTCGAACCTATAGAAATTCTTATAATTATATCATACAATATTTTTTAAAATTCTATCAGATCCAGACATTGGTTAAATAAACTGATCATGTCTATATATAATGCGTGGATTGTTACGATGTGTATGATGTGACCCTTTCACGCAAAATTTACTGATTGGATTCGGCTGCATTTATATGCTGGTAGATTAAACCCTGGTTTTGAATAAAATACAAATATCATATCATAAAAATATTCGTGCCGAAATCGCCCAAGGAACGGTAACTAAGTTACTACTTACTACGGCAACATTGGAACGTGGCTAATAATTAAAAAAGTTAAATTATCGAAAATTAGTTCATTAAGACATAAAAGTTGAACGTTATTTTTTTCTATTTCGAATTTTACGTTTGCAGTCGGTATCATTCCGATAATATCACCTCATCGAAAGAATTTAAGTCTCGAACTACAACTGAAAGCAAGTCAGTTTTCTTGCAACATTTATCAGTTCGAAAGCCATAAATTTGTAACATTAGCAACAGTAAGAATACTCAATTCCAAGAACGTGCGTATCGGGGCCTATTACTCTTACCAAGTTTCCTTTATATGTTTTGATGCCATAAAGATAGGCAGACGCGCACCTACACTAAGATATCTTTCGTGATCGCATATATTCAATGTTCCATTTTAACTGAAAATGTTACTTATAAACAAAACATTTTATTGTCTGCGAACGTAAAATAATTTTGAAGTCGTCTAATCAATCGTCAAATCTGTATTTCCCCAAAAAGATTAGCTTTATCTCATGTTGTCACACCTTAATATTATTGTGTTGGTATTTGAGGCATTTATTTATTTCGTAGTCTAATATTCTATTGAATATAATAGTCATTCATTTATAAAGCTACTCAGCAGTAATTGTTCCATAACCATCCATAATTAACATGACAATATTACTATATTTTTTGGGAGTTGTATTGCTTTTCAGTCACATTAAAAAATCATACTATCTTATCAATAACATGTTGATGAAGTTTGATACAGTTGCAATCCGTTTTGACTGACATCATATCTTTATCGAAAAATGAAAATATGTTGTTTGAATCATCGACTATTCGAGCAAAAATTTAATGCCAATATGTATTTTTATGATAATCAATGAAGATTATCTTCGATTTGTATAATGCGGGAAGAAGGTCATAAAATTAAAAAATATAATCAATTTTAATATTTTATATTTGATTCCTGTAAAAATCTTACTGTTTATTCTTATAAAAACACACATCGGAAATACCATCAATACATCAATCAATCACATTAAATAAATTATGACATTTTAAATACTCTATTAACATTGTTTTTGTTCATTCAACTATTTAGGTAAGGGCCTTGAGATTCCACACTGTACTCTCACTAGACCAAATCATTTCTTAATAAAGCGAGTTGTTTTCTTGAAGAAGTTAACCGCTGGTACGATTATTATAGCTACTGTTATAAACGCTATGAATGCTATGAGCGTGTTGGCAAACGCTTGGCCAGTCCACATTCTGAAGAAGGCTTTGTCGATACCGTAACAGAGACTGATGTTTGCTGCAGCAAAGGCGACGATACCAAAGCAAATGTGGGTGATCTTCGAGATGTTACCCGGGCAGAACGCGCGCCACTCAAACGCGTAGAGGGAAGTCAGTCCGTTCACAAGACTGACCGTTGTGAACACCATGGCTACCAGAGCTGTAAGAAAACAGTACCGTCAAAAACATCGCGGAACTGGGTCGACCGTTGAGACAATCAAATAGCGATTAACACTCTAAATGTTTTTGTAACTCAATTTTTTTAGTTAGATAATTAATATAGATAATATCTTTAACCAAATGTTATCTGTTATGTTTGTAAATTTTTAAATGTAAAAATTTAGTTTTCCTCATCCGTTTTAACGAATTATGACAAACTCGTGTGATAAAATATTTTTGAAAACACGTAGCAGTTACTTTTTCTTATTAGAAAAAATATCAAAGACTACTCACCAAATTGTCCATGCAAAGTATTGAAGTGAACTGTCTTGTCAAGAATTTTGATGATGCTTCCAACGATGGCCAAAATGGATCCAACTACTTGCATAACTGTGTGAGCACGTCGCTTGTCTTTGAAATTCAGCACTCCGGACCAAGCATTGTCCGGTGATAAAGATAGTACGGCTTGGGCCATGAGAAGCTGGTACTGTAATACAAATAATATTAAAAATAAACGGCAACGGTTTAAATGTACTGGTTTTAGTAGAACCCGCATTAGGGCAAAGTCTGTTTCACGTAGTCATTCAGGTGATTGGAAACTTTTAAATATTGATATTGGTTACGTTTTCGAATTGTTTTACCATAAAAGCCAAAAATTTTAAATTTCAAGTAAACAAGGTAAGAAATATTAATGAGTAATTCTTAAAGGCTCTAGGTTTATTGGTGTACGCGCCTTATTTGCAATTTATATTTTTTACTAAGTTTTATTGGCATAAAAATTTGATTTATTAGATACTTACTCCCAAAACGCATAGTACGATGTGCTGAGCAGTAGCACCAAGCGGTAGTCCGTTAGAAAAGGAAAAGTGTAAACATGTGCCCACAACAGCCCCAATCAAGATGTGAGTCAGGAGGTTCATGGACACCCCAAATATCCTTAAGTTATAGGACCCCCTCACATTATCTCCTGATTCTACATTAGCGCTCATTTTCGTCAATGTTATCACAACGACCGCACTTAACAGAGTGACATGTAAATCATTCTTTTGTTTTATTTATTCGCCCAGATATTTGATGGTTACTTCCTTATCGCTACTAAGAAATAAGCTGATAGTATCAATGGTTTATTAGTAATGATATGATTACTTTGTAATGCATCTATTCTCACCAGGTGTAGTTGATACACACGTCTGTGTAGTGTACTCACGTTTGAGATTAATTAAAATAAATGTTATTAGTGTTACATACTGCGTCATTCTGGTAAGGTTTCAGTGTAACTGGGAATATAATAGACCGCAAAAATAGTGTGGTAATTCTGTTTTTTAACTTATTAAACATAACTGTAATTTTGTAGTTCTCTTTAAATTATTAGAGTAATTATATTAATTGCATTTAATAAATATCTGATGTAATCAAATTATAGGCTATTTTATTTTCCACTAACGTTGGCCGTTAGGTATGTATATTCGTAATATAATCTCAGTGAAGTTTTCAAAAAGTAAGTCTCGTTTTATGATACATATTATATCCATTGTAATTAATGTATTCAATGACTATTATAACAGAGAAATACAAGGTGCTAATAATCTTTAGTAAAAATACTTATCATATAATCATTAGATATTTTGCTTGATTTCTAATTCTGTACTATTGAATTTCTGTATGACATAATTTAAAAATTTTCACTGATTATTTTATCAATATCTTAGTAATGGTTGATTATTGTCAATCTGAAGCTAATTTTAGTATTCTTAAAGCACACAAAAAAAATAAGATATAAATTTAATATAAAATCAATAATACAAAGATTGGACAAAATTTGACAATGCCTGTTTGATTTTATTGAGCAATCTGAAATAAATGCTTATTGTATTGTAATCCAACTCACACGTGTTCCAGTTTCATGAACAGTCACTGGGAAGTGAGTGAAATTTAGCTTAAGTGTGGGACCCGTGCGAGTTACTTACGCGAGAAGAACCGCTTCTCGTTGGGTTAGTTCAGTAGGCACCATGTAGACTTTCTGTAGTTGAAAATATTTGTTTCAAATTGACTCAGAAATAAAATTCTCAGTTTCATTTTCAGCTTGCGAGATATTACTATAACATACTTGCAAATATTGTTAAACGAATGAAAGCTTTTAATAAAAAAAGCGTTTATTAATTGTTAGTTGCACTTCTTGCAATTTGCAATAGTGTTGTAAATGATAAGACGATTGATTTATATTTACGTACTTAAAATTTAATTAAATAAACGAATGGCAATAATACTTTAACGTAGCGTAAGTGTAGTTTTAATATAAGTGGTTGAATATTGTAGATAATTTAAGTGAAAATATGAGTGATGTTTTGCAAATACCGAAGGAAAGCAAACCGCTCCGGCAGCAGCGTTCTATATGTAAGGTGCATTATAACCTGCAACCTCGCACGGACGAGATGACAGCGAAGCCTCTGTTATGTCCGACTTCAGACGAAGTCCAGAAGTATGGTGTACAAGTCGCTGGCCACCAGGGGACCAACAGCGATACCAAGTATTTAGGCTTACTCCAACGAGGCGACGGCACCATCCTTAAGCCAATTCTTAAAGAGTCACAAAAGCGCGAGGTGGATTTCTATGAAAAACTTGTTTCTTCCGACGAAAAGGATCTTGTGGAGTTACGAAGATTCGTATCGAAGTATTTCGGTTGCAAGAAATTCACGTACAATGGTTTCGAACAAAATTATATTATACTAGAAGATCTTACTTTACGTATGCTGGAGCCATGTGTCATGGATGTCAAGATTGGAAGAATAACGTGGGACCCTCTAGCTTCTGAGGAGAAGATAGCGAATGAGATGAGCAAATATGCGGAGTGCAAGCGAGAGTTCGGGTTCTGTATACCCGGATACCAGGTGTTTAGAACGGATAGCGGACGGCGCATGCGGTACGGCAAGGAGTGCGGGAAGAAGTTGAGGGGACACATGGTGACAGCTGCGATCCGCAACTACCTGAACGGCATCGGTCGGCAGCCATGCCGGTCGCTGGTGCTGCAGCTGCTGGCGGGGTTGTGGGCGCTGCAGCGCTGGGCGGCCAAACAGACCAGCCTCACACTGCGAGCCACCTCGCTACTGCTGGCCTACGATGCCGCGCCGCTGGCCGCGTGCTGCTCGGTAGAATCGGGGTCCAAAAGCAAATGCCGACCCTCACAACCAATAGGACGTCGGAAGTCCATACACTCAATGCACAGTCCCGACACAGGATCCAACTTTAGCGGCCAGATATCTTCCAAGGGACCAGTTTATAAGAAACTAGCATCTGTCCCACTCACTCCCATGAGCTCTCTACGAGATTCCTTCTCGCCCCCTCCTCCTGTAAATTCTCCATGGTCGGAAGCGTTAGAAAAGCTGAACCATAATCATTCTTTTGAAAATAACTACGAACACAAGGTATGCAAGATTAAAATGAACTATCGAGCCCAATTAGATCAATTGTGCCAAGATTCTCCCAATCCTAACCCGTGGGGGACAGTGAAGCTAATAGATTTCGCCCATGCTTTCTTTAATGAGGAAAAAACCGTCGATTATAATTTTAAGGATGGCTTGGACAATTTTGTTGCTATATTCGAAAGTCTGTTGAAAGAAACCGATGATCAAGTATTTTGAAAGTTTGCTTAACTTGTATTTGTAAAAGCAATATAATTTTTAGTCCTATTTCGATTAAAGGAAAAATGAGATGGGACTTAGTTTTACTTGATTTGTGTTGTGATTGGATGTTAGAGAGATATAGCTGCACAATAGATTAAGAATTGCAGTATTTCCGACTTAAGTTTTAGTTGAAAATACGAGTAGTTAATTACATCTTGTTAAAATTAATATTTAATGGCATGTCTACTGAGTAGTACAC
>JADANM010005719.1:4612187-4629964 GCA_026213755.1 Eurema hecabe
AAGGATAATTTGTTAGAATTTTTGCATAATTAATTTTATAGTTATTCGTTTGACATACCCAAGTGATTATTTAATAATTTAAAATATTTGTTAAGCTAGGGTTCTTGAATTTGAAGTCCTGGAGAGAATTTATTAATTTGACTTCGACTGTAAGACAAAAGAAATTAAAAATGGTTTCAAGAATAGACGTCATGTATCTTGAAATATAAAAATCTGTTATGCTTTTAGGATTAACGGTTGAACCGTTTTTGATGTATTTTTATGGAATCTTAAAGTAAGGTATATGTTAAAAATTCATTCCTGGGGGATGAATTTGAGATAAGGAATATTATATTTGTAAAAATCGTAGGAGTAGGTATGGGTACAAGTTAAGAAGACTAGTTGTCACAGTTAAATGATATTTACCATGTTAAGTCATTATGAAATTATGTATTATATATCTTAATGCAATGATTATATTAGTATCTATTTAACTTAACTATTAATAAAAAAAATCGCTCGAAATTAGAGGTGGCTGAATTAATTCCTTTTTATAATTACGGTCTGCTTTTGTTCATAACAACTAACAAGGTACTTACCCCAATGGAACATAGAATAATATGCAACATAATTGGCTGTAACGGCACCCCGAAGGTAAATGAGAATAAAACACAAGCACCAACAACTATTCCTATGAGCAAATGGGCTAGAATATTCAATGAAGCTTGAAATATTTTAAGAGAGTAAGCTCCTTCATTATTTTTCACTATACTTTCGGGATCGACCGTCATCGTTGATTCTATGTGTTATCCGGTTCACGATTTAAGAGAAATGACGCGTGGGTTTGTCTAATACTATGTTATATGAAAAATGAAGTAATCGTTGATTAATTTCTTATCTCTATTCAAAGATTGCTTAAAACATTTGATGCGCGAATTAGGCATGGAACTCTAGGTAAGGTAGGAAAAAATCGCAACTAGTTTTCCAATAAGATCAATGTATTAGTAGGAATATTTTAATGTTCTTTTCACTGTCTTTCTTTCTTCATAGGAAATTAAATTATAGTTAAATGTAGTATTTTCCGTAAGAAAAAAAAAGACCGTCAAAAACCTTAATCACTCGACTTCTTTAGACAAAAGAAACTGACAAAATGTAGAACAGGAAAACTATAGATGTGTCTGCAAATTTTCCAGATGTTTGATAAGCAACTTGATAGCAACTTCAATATTGATATCTAGTACTCATCGGTTATCGGACAATGAAAAGTGCATCCATCTCAGAAAAATTCCCTTGTGCCAGATAGCTATCGGCAAACGTTAAAATATATAGAAGTCAATGGATATTTTGTGCTTACAATTGAAAAACAATATCATAATTCCCAGACATGCGGTCCAAAAAGTATTAGATTTAAGATAGGTCGTCCTATTTTAAATATAACATTTTGCTTATCACCATTTTTTGGGGTGAAGAAATTCCTAAAAGATCAAGTGCTTTAAGGATGAGGAATATGGTTTATGTTGGACTTTTATCGACCGAACCACACTGTATTCCGTCTTGCATCGAGATCGAATGCACTTTTGCAAACTACGCGAGCGCTATTTCGATACTATTTTTAATGACCGAATTAATACTTATACATATCAAGGATTAGTGTTGACAGTATGTAAGATTAATTATTTGTACGTGCGGTACGATTAACAACTTTATCATAGTTTTATCCATTAATACCATTTTTGTTTCAATTATATACCTATTTAAATTATTTATTAGGGAATTTCTAGTTTAAATGATGTCGAATGATCCACTTAAAATTCATATTATAAATATAAGAATAATTCTAAATGTTTCTAAATTGATGATATTAGATAGTAGATGAAACAAAGATTAAGTATTTTTAGAACCGATAAACGTTGATGAAATATTATTTTAAAAGAACTATTTAAAAAACCACGTGACAAGAAAAAAATAAATTACCTGATTATAGGTTATTTTCCATAATTTTTAAGATGATTTGATTTCGATTGTTATCTGTGAAGTAAGCATTATCTATTAATAGCTTAATTGTCGAAATTGATTGTCACCCGATGGTCATATTAGTGGTAATTTTAATAGAAAATCTAATAGTAGTTGGTTTCATTTTAATTTGAGTTAGGTCGGACAGGTTCGATTGAAACGCAGGCTGTGGTTTGCATATTTAAGGGTAACCGTTTTGACCGTAACTAATGGAGTTAAGCCTCTTAGAATAGAAACATAGACGTGTCATAAGTGCAAGCGGGTGTAGTTAAATTTTTTTTATTTTCAATTTGTAAATTATTTTTTCTTAAGCGTGAATAATAGTTAATGATTAATTAAAATAAAAACATAGATTTCTAATTAAACAGAAAAATATCATAATCAAAACATATTATTATATCCATGGGTGTTAACATCATATATATAGTTTGGCGTTAAAAAAAAAGGGTATTGCCTCATTCTAGTTAAAAAACAACCTGGCAAATCTTTCGATTTTTTTTATTTAAGAGCTGGTAGGATCGCATGTCACCTGATAGTAAGTGATCAACGTCGCCCATGAGCACTTGCTAGTTATCATGACTGTTTTGCCGGCCGGTAAGCATGTAGCATGTTTATTAAAAACATCAACACAGTGTAAAATTTAAAATTTTGCTAGGACAAAAACGCTTGCTTCCACACCTTGACGCTCTCAGGGACTGAAATTGAGATAACTACTAGTGTTGGTAGGTACTTGATGTATGCGTGCGTAAATCGCCACCTGGATTTATTACTATGCAAAACGTAAATACGCATTGAAGGATTTCAGGTGAATGCTCATACTATGAGACCCTTGCTTTCGTATTCAACGTTGCTGAAATTGGATTTTCTTTACCATTCTATGTAGGCTTACCTTCTATAGCCATTTTACGATTTAGATTATTTTAAGCGTTGGATTTAAGGCCTGGTAGAATGTAATTCAATAGAAATCTGCAATTTGTTGTGGCACAAAGTGTTGGCTCTATGCTTATAATTGTTTTTAAAGGCTAGACTAAAGCAACGTCATGATACCGAAAATTGAGAATACGTATTATATTGGTACTAATAATATCTGCAAGCTTCGCTTTGGAATGAACAATTGGATAATATTAGGAAGCGTGTTGCGATAATCGTTGTATCATAACTAATTGTAAGAATATATATTACTGTGTAGATGTAGAACGAGATGTAAAAGATAAATTCAAGCCGTTCCTACTTAGTGTCGCCATACGTGGGTTTCCTGGTGCTTACAACAATCCGGTGCTGATACCCGAGCCGGTTAAGGGCATCGCTTATTAGCTAAACAATGTTAATAGGCTCGTTTACAAATATTTCACACTATCACATGTTGAACAGTCGCGAGACTATAATGGAGCCTGGTCAGCACAATTACGGCGTCCCATTTGGACCTTCGTTAATGGAATTAAATCCAATTAGATTTTAGGGTTACGAGGTGAAGTTTACTGACGGCAAACAAATGGGGCACTGTTTTGCACCTGCTGTTTAGATTATTCAGCGGGGAATAAATTTCGTAGCTGACTGTGGAAGATAAAGTGGGTGCCGGTGTGAATTATCTGTATTCTTCATATTTGTCTCTTTGTTTATGACTCGGATAACCCGGGTTGTAAAGCGTGTAACTGGATTTGGAGTTTATTGCAAGGTCGCGTATGTTTTAATAAAAATAAAAGAGTTTTATTCGTAGCCGGGGAGCTGTTTGAAATTGTAAATGTTTATTAGTGAAACGTGGAGCTTATTGCTCCATTGACGCTGTGTTTATATTTTTGTATGATGAGTGCCAAATAAAAAATTAGGTATATTTGTCATATGATACTTAAAAGTTGTATTTTAATCAATGAAATGGTGTATAAAAGAATAATCTTATACATAAAAACAATCCTCTGTTCAACCATCATATAAAGTCAAACGTAAATTCGTTTAAAATACTTTTGCGATAAATCGCAGGAATAGGATTAAATCTGATTTTATTTCATTTTAATATGGAAGTTTGTAACAAATTTAGCAGATTTCATATGGGATCAATTGGAAACCGTCTCACGGTATGTCTGATCAAACATACGAAGTGTTTGCATCGAGCTCTGGTTTCAGCATATTTGATAAAATTCATGAAACTTGGGAACATTTTCTCGAGTTTCTTACTACGCGGTTTTCGATCAAAGTTTTCCATTCCATCGAAGTGGCAAAGTCTTCGACATATGGTATGATTAAGCTCAGTTATTTTCAAAGTTTTAATACTGATTTTATAAAGCTTGGCAACTTTGTGTATGTTTGCGTCTTGGTTATAAGGAAGTTTGTAATAATATTTACATCGCAGTGAATATGACGTCATATTTATTATATGTTTCTTCACGTCTTTACATCGCACGTAACGTCAGTTTGTTATTAATATTATTATCGTGTATAACAACATTCTTGTATAGAATAGGATAAAAATTAAAGCCTGAAACCTCTCATGTATTATGCAAATCGTATTATTGGAGACAGAATTGTCTCCCGCATAAAATATTACTAAGCGCGACCTTAGCGTTTGTTGTGGCTTCATTCAGAGTGAAAATTGCCAGCAAATTCTGTGTTACAACAACGAAAAATTCAATAACAAAGACGTTTGTTAGCACAAGGGACTGCTTTCATTTGGCGTCTCCCCCAGGCACTTAAGTTTACATTAAAGTTGTCCATGCGCGAAATTGATCTTTTAGTGAGGGGATCCTAAATGATTGTTTAAATTGCCACGTGACACAATTGATATTTCGACGTAGTTGCCGGACTGTGAAATTTATATAAGAACGCTTCGGTGAACGTGGATTAACCACAGGCCGGGGACTGCACAGAGCTACAGCTGTAAGCGATTATATATGTACAATGTTCATTATTATTAGATACTCGGTGGTCATGCCAACGCTCCTAATTTGGATTTTAGACATATAACCACGTTCAATATGTTAAAATTAAGCTAATTACACTCAAAATAGCTGTATCGACTTTGATACTCGTTGAATTGTAAGACGAAAGAACAGTTACCCAATATATATCCCTAATCCTATCCGTCTTAAAACCTAGATTTATTACTACACGATAGGTAGTGTGGTACTTTTTTTAATTATCAAATAATTAATAAGTTCACGTTAAAGTAAAATTGATATAAAATAATATTCATAAAGTCTTAGGAGGTCGGCCTACATTCAGATCTTCTAATTAGGGCTTTTCGAAAGGTTATGTTTAAATTTTAAATAAGATCAGCTGCTAACAGGGATAAGATTTACAAAATGTTTCTTACTTTCTGGAAGTTTCTTTCTATGAAGGAATCTGTTTACGCAAAGGTTTAAGGGATGCAATGAGGGGTCTTTAGCGAAGGGCGAAATATTTCGTTTTCATACGTGTAGATACCGAGATGTACACAGATATAAAGTTCAAAGAACATTCAGCAAATACTTTTGGTGTCAAAGTTTTCTAAAGTAAATTTACTGTTTCTTGTACTTACTTTTTAAATTACTAATGAAATATTTATTTTGTTCTCGTCACGACATCTATTTATCTATAGATTATAATATAAATAAAATAATGTTACAATTATTTGTATTGTCTTAGTGTATTTTGCAGTTGGTTGTACATAATAAGTACCTGAATAAAATTTTTGACTTTATAACAATTATATTTATCCAATCAAAAACATAAATGTGAAATGAGAGCCAAGTTCAATATTATGATAAATGCCTTGGTTGTTGACTTCAACGACAAAAGAAGTGAGATCTAAATGGGTGCCAAGTTCAATGGTCAGTTCTGAAATTTATTTACAAGTAACAGTATAACATATCATATCTGAGGTCTGTCTTGTTTTAAATTAAGCGTTCATAATAGAATCTAATTATTTAAAAATTGCCTTTTTTTTATTTATTCCTCAGTATTCATCGAATTACCTATCCCGATACCAAATTTTAACTCTCTAGGTCATCTGGAACGGGGTTAGAGTTTTGATCAATAGGTCAGTCAGTCAGTCAATGATAAAAATATTACAACAATATTAAATATATTAAATTTTGAATATTATAATAATAGATAATTATAATATTAAATTTAATCCTAACATAAAACAGTTGAAAGAGAAATGGCCCAAATTGAACTAAAACAAATGATTGGTACGGAGGCATATCTTTTTTGTAATTTGAAATACTATCAAGAACCAAAAGTCTTACTAAATATTCCAGTTGATTAAAGATATATTTATTTTTGATTTTGACCTATTATCGCTTCTAGAGTATAGATATCTGGGTTGATTCTCAAATCTAAACGCGAACGGGACGTAATCAAGGATTAATTTTCTACTTGGATTATTTTCAATCCACCTTCGTGTGTAAGCTTGAGACGTCTTCAATTTGAGAAGCCCATTGCTCGGTAATTTTCCTCAAAAGCTATTTACGTATGAAAGTTAATTAATATTATGTTCTTAGCAAGTATATGAATGCTTATTAATTATTAATTTCGCATTGAATTTCAAAACAGTATTATCTGATTGAATTTAAGTAAGGATATAAACAAACCTATTAACTGAATCGACACATTTCGTTTTGCGGAAAACTGACGTCAACTAATGACGTCTCAATAGAAATATCGTTCAGTAGGACGGAGCACCGTTGGCCCATTTTCCCTTCACACCCTCCTTTCTCCATATTTATTCCCTTTTGTATCAAATCCTTTCCTTATTTTCTGCCTTCTCTTCTTAAGCCGGTCTGGTCATAAACGAAGGTGATCGCTAATTAATTATGAGGCGCGTGTTAGATTATTCAATAGGTAGAGACTAGATAAGCTACTTATTAAGAAAGCCATAAGCATTTATTTAAGCTATTCAAATAGAAATACTTTAAGTTTAGCAAATAAAAGAACATTATGAATTGAAAGGAGGTAGAAATAATAAAGTCAAACTGATAGCCAAATATATATTTATTCAACCAGGCTACAATTATTATAGTATCGCTTTTGAATCGTTATATAAGGCATGAATCTACCACCGGTTCGGAAGGCTGCTTCTACAGAGAAGAACCGGCAAGAAACTCTGATAGTTGCTCTTTTAAAATAAGAATTTACAAATGGTAAAAGTACATAGCTTAAACAGTTATCCTATATCGATAACACTTCTCAGGTCATAAACGGTACGTTAGTAATTCTAATAACTATTAAACTATTCGGCAATGAAACATTACGTTGGCACAGAGTTACTTAAAACGGTTAACATTTAAATATCAAAAGCATAGCGATACACAATTTATACAATACAATAATACCATAACTTAAAAAGGGATTCTGACCTTAAATAGCAAGCACCACGTCCAAAGTGACCACCAGCAGCATGACGACCAAAGAGACACCACTAAGAGAAGAGAGTGTGGACTGTGTCCCTAACCTTTCAAACCGCCTTTTTAAATTATTGTATTGAGCTTCCCTATTGGTTAATACATAGTCACCGTTCATTGGTCCGAATGTACCGCAAATTGTTGCCATATACAATTCATATTATTTTGTGAATAATTATTAGATAAAATATATAATAATAAATTCTTAATGATAAATATAATCATTTACTTAAATTAAATATGTAATATTTAATACAAATCTCTGTATATTAAACATATTTCGTAAACTTAAGCAATATGGTGACAGCGTCACTGTCTCATTCTCTGAGGGTACTTTGAAACATTTAGAATCTTAAACAATACGTTTACGCAGCATTGTAAGTAATCATAAAACATATGAAAAATGTATTAAAGCTCTATTAAACATAGTATTTTCATACTATTCTAACACGCGCATCCTGCTCAGTAGCTCACTATCACATAAAAAGTATTTTTATATGTTTCATTATTTCCTATCACTTATAAAATAGTCGTAACTTTACCTATATAAATTTTAATCTGGTAATTTTGATGAATCGAAATATATACTTACTAGTATAAATATATCTTTTACGATAGACATTTACAAAGCAATATAAATATATTTTTGAAACCGCAATTTTTCGAGCTCCTCTCAAAGCTGGTCGGTGCCCTGTAGATAACCGTATTTATGTATTAGAGATAGCTCTAACATGATATTGTTGAAAATGCGAAATTTATGTGCAATATTTATCTTTCCGTAGCTACTCGGGACTGAAGGCTTCTTTCATTTTACGGCTCCGAGAGAAGATTTACGATGACGTTAAAATAAAATACATTCCCTACTCGACGCGGCCTTGCGGGGGAATTAGAAAAATCTACATACTAAACCAATATTAACTTTTCATATGAGAACCATACATTGTTCGATGACAGTTATTATATACCGGTTAGATATATACCGGTGCGTAATAAATTGAGAGTTATTTAGATTTTTATTACTTTTCCCATCAGGTTTTTTGGCAATTTCCGTTTATTATGAAAATGTAAAACTGTTTTTCGTATTAAAACGTAGTTTATAACATTTCGTATATTAATTTAAAACGATAATTTGTTGAATAATATAAGCAGACTATATAAATTTTCAAGTTCTGCGAAAATCTGACCGAATAATGACAACATCATTTCGATCAAAGGAAAATTATGATATACATAAAAAAGGTAATTTAAGGGCTAGGATTAATTAATATTTGTACAAATTTTTAATGAAACAATATCACTAAACTGCCTTATTATTACCCAAAACAAAAAATATGTTTTGATTTAGCAAATTAATTGGAGAGAAAATTTCATAGGATTTTACGTACGAGTCCCACGTAGTCATTATAATTTTACTTGTACGTACTTCGTTATCTTTCAAAATTTAAAGACTTAAATAAAAACGTAGGTAAGAACAGAATTCGAATAGTCATACTCGCATTAAAATACACAAGTAACGTGAAGGTACTCATGACACTGTTTAATTTAGACTGAATTTACATACGCCGTTTTGCCAACACAGGTATATAATGAAGCAGTTAATTATAAACTGAAAATTTGTAAGGGTGGCACGAGATAAAGGAGCTCTTGGAGTGAGGTTAATTTATTAACGAGTCGGGTAATATGGGTAGTTTGTAGCTCAAGACTTGGGATGATATTTATTACTCCTGCTTAGTGATAAACGCTTTACTGTGGCAGGTAAGACGTTGGCTTGCTGAATTTTCAAATCCAACTTTGATATTGTTTTTCTATGTAGTATGATTAATAATTAACGAGTTACTTGAAAACTGAAATATTTTGAGACTGTTTTTTAATAACTTTGTATACGTTATTAAACTAAACCAAACTGAGGCTAAGTTTATAAACAGTTATGTTTCACTGTCATCTGTGGTCATCAAAGACAGTGATAAGGAAGAAAAGTCACTAAGTTCGTGAAATAACGACTATATTTGCACGTATATTGTACTTATGCAAGAAAGCATATGTGAGTGTAATTCATTATTTTAATGAGTATTATCGTGTATATTATAATTTTCATGAATAGATAATTATGGTTTATTTCCCCATTCACTATTAATGATATATCGTTATTTCTAATTAATTTCATATTCCTATAAAACTAATAATTGAGGTTATGCTTTTTCTGTCTATAAACATTAAAGAGTTAAAATACCAATGATAAAGTTAACTTTACTCTGGTTACCTATTAATAAACCATCGTGGAGACAAAATAAATAATGTCTATTTCATTTTCTATTGTTATAGTAGATGGAATTGCGGCGACTTCCCCGACGTTCTCGGCTAACTCACTTTGAGGAAAATATTTTTCGATCAAACTTCGAAATTAATTTCAAACTAACTGACCAACTATGGGCTAAGCGTCGCGTCGAATGTTGACTTGTCTTTGAGTTAAAACTTTATCAGGTGGAGTGATCTTAGCTAACACAAAGTTATATTTCGTTGTATTGACTCTTAAAGCAAGTTTGTGCTTTGAGGTTTACTTCTTTATTTGCTGATCGCTATCTTCAATGGTCGTAAGACAAAAGATAGGAGAAAATATTTATAATCGTTCTATGTTTAAG
Source organism: Eurema hecabe (assembly GCA_026213755.1). Lineage (NCBI taxonomy): Eukaryota > Metazoa > Arthropoda > Insecta > Lepidoptera > Pieridae > Terias > Terias hecabe. The sequence goes on from JADANM010005719.1 coordinate 4,622,197, forward strand.
AAAATAAGGATAGTGGAAAAAATAATATAGTACTAAGCTCTAATCAACGGTGTATAATTAATTAAAAACTAACACATAAATTAATAACAGAGGAAACAGTACAAAAGTCTTGTAATGCATATTAATAATGGTACAAAAGAAGCAATATAGTACTATTTAAATATCCCTAAAAGAATATTACCGTAGTAAAATATTAAATATATTTGAGTGCTCCGTCCATATATGGGGCACAGCATATTAAAAAGTAAAAGATTTTCCGCAGAGAAGATTGGAGCATCCACTATCTATGCCGCATTGAATTTAATCTCAAGAAGTAAATAGTGGAAAATATAAAACGTCAGGCTTCAGAGGTTGGCACATATTCGAAGGTTCATAGTTTTCGGAAGTCCGCTGTCTGGTCGTTTGTTGGTATATCATGCTTATATTTGGTAAAAGGTGGAATCTCTCTCGAGTGTTGTAGCTCTAGCTGTTAAAAGATTGTTAGGTTTAAAATATTAAATTATGTTCGGTAAATCTGATTTAGTAAAGTTGGTGACAATTAGTTATTTTACAACAAAGATAATATTGAGCAATCTTTAAAATTCATACATTTTTATCAAGCGCTATTAAAAAGATTTTGATAATTTTAAATTGGATACAATTTATTGATTAAGTTACTTTGCATATAAAGGTTAAATTACTCATCGCAAGCAAACAATACGCGTTCGAGTCGAACTTTGTCATTGATGGACGATGTAGATTCAATAGATTTTTCTATCGTATCAAACAATGAAACTTCTATCATTAATCTCTAGACTACCGGTAACGGGGCTTAAACGGACAATGATAGCTAACTAGTGGCTTTTGCAGGCACCGTTGTTAAGTGGGGCCTTTGATTTATAGTGCCCTAGCGTCTCATTGTTTTAATTATTTTTTATTTGCTAATGTTCTGCTACTTATTAACGCTCATGTACATATAACGTGCGTGATATCGTTATATATCTAATCTTGTGGCAATATAAGTTTCTAAATAATCTCCGATTTGGAAGTTCGATTTTCGTCTTAAGAATAAGAAGGACTTCAGAATAATTTATTTATAAGTAAAAAAGTATTATTTACTGATTGGTTAGTAATTACATTGCTCCATTCGCTTAGCAATGCTTGGTTGTTTATGACCTTGAGGCTATATAAAATATTATAAATTTACCAGGGCCCTAACGACCAGACTCCGTCTCTGTATGCCAGTGATGGTATCAAGCGAGATGGGACTAATCGATTCCAGTACTCCGTTGACTTTCATTAAAACTATTGGGTCACCGATGGAGATCGTGATAAGCGTTCGGAGCCAGTTAACCCTTAACAGTTGACTCGACACGAATTTGTGAACATAGAGCGCCTCTCAATACATCATTGTGAGGCAATTTGTTGTGTAAATTATTGCTTTGTTCGATGCTTAGCATATATGTTCAATTTGGCTATTTGTTATGTATTTGTCGTAAGTATTTCCTAATTTCGTAGGATAAGAAACATTGTGATAGATGCTAATTTTAAGTTTTAATTGAGTCAAGAAATTAAGTGTAAAAATATTATCTATTTGAGCTCGACTACTGATTATTGATGCATTTGATGGTTTTGCATAGCTTAAATATATACCCAAAATAGAGAGGGTTAACATATTTATTATATGGTAAAAACAGCTGTATCGATTTAAATCATTTTTGCTGTGATATATTCGTTTAGTTATTTTCAAGAAGAATAATGGGAATAGCAAGTTTAAAATATTATTACGACACGGCAATTATATAAGTCAAAGCGATCTAATTGCAATCAGTTTTATCGAAATATTAACTGTTTAAATCGAATATTTAGCTGATAAATATGATTAAAAAAAATCAATTCGGCTTTTATTTCCTTTTATCTCCATTAGCATAACAAAGAATTTGATAATTATTTTTTACAAAAGTATAAGTTATTCATAGTATTATTACGCCTACAGTCAAAAAGTAATTTCAAATGTTTTAAATATTATATATTTCTATTCATTTGATATTTTAATACCAATTTACGGACTTATAGACAGCGTAGGCTCAGTTGAATTGGTTATTCCGAATAGCATTGCCAAGTAATAGCATTTTCTTATAGATGTACCTTATAGATTTGAAAACTTTATTGTTTATCTTCCTACTATTATCTGACAACAACTATTTTCAAATATTCTATCTTCTGTCAATAACTTAAATACTCCTCATTTTTATTAATTTCACCGAGAACCTATCACTTACAATAAACAAGGTGAACCTCGAATGATCACTACTACCTATCACCTCAAAAAAAGCGAAAATTTTAAAATCTGGTATCCTTTTCTCCTTAGCAAGCGAAGCAAGCTTATTTCTAATTTAAAATTACAAAATGAAGGTAGACTACGCGAGTACCGAATGTCCCCTAATTTTCAGCTCGTAAATTGTTAAGTGGAATTACAGGGCGATTTCATTAGAGCACTGATATATTGGTGTACCCCGTTAATGCCAAATTTGTAACCGTAGATAATTAGGTATGCTAATGTGAAACACGTACTGTTCTGTGCTCTGATTCAGCTGTTCGATCCGTTCTATTATATCGCTTCTCTATAATACGGATAGGCTTTTCATTCATGAAACATGAAGTAAAAATCAGTCATTAGTTTAACTTCGTGAAATTAACATTGTTGTGTCTAGTGACGCAATACGACGCGTGGACCTGTCATTTTAATAATAAACAAATAAAAAACTTAATCAACTATCACATGGTTTTGTTACACGAGTGATATATCACGTTTTTATTATTGTTTTAAACAGTAAAACTCTTTCAATCATAACGAATAAGGAAATAATGATCCTAGTAAAACTTGCTGTAATTGAAGCTGTATGAATTGTCACCATGTGTTCGTAGTAAGTTCATTTTGTTGTCGCTGTGTTAATAAAAATATGGTGTAAACGTCTTTGTACCCTATCAGTTTAGGAATAATTAACGAATCCATAATTTATATTTCCACTAAGACAAAAAACTATTACTATACTTGAAATCGTAAATAACGCGACGCAGAACAATGTACTTAGTTAGCCGAATGAAATGTAGCTTAATTAAAGTACGCATCGTAACTGGAATTGAAAACAGAAACAAATTAATAAATACTTACTTAGGTACATACATTTGTTCAAAACAGGTTCAGTGCATTGATTAGCGAAGTCGGATAAATGTGAAGCAACCTCACATATGAATGTAATCATTAGACGTTACGCTAGTCTGACGTCTATTCGTATTCAATAAGATCGATTATCGCATATCGCCGTACTAATTTTCTGCTGTCGTTAGTATCGTGTAGGAAGCGTCTCGTTAATCTATCAGTGGGGGTACGATCGCCGGCCGTCATGCGGAAGCACATCTTTGATCTCGGCTTTAATCAATTGGTATCGATGTATCGATGTTCAAGCATCGAGCCATCGATTTCGATTCGAAACGATTCTGCCTACGCGCCGCGTCGCGCGTCTTATTCTATTAACTATGGTTTGATTAAGGTTCGCTGTTGTGTCGCCCACTCATTCCCTTGTATATTATTCCTGTGAATTACGATCATGCTGCGTTTCCTTATAAATATGAACGTTTGCACGAATTCCATGAAATATGCAATGAATGTAAAGATAGGAGTGTTATCTAATACTTTGTTCATGAAGAAAATAATCATGATTGTCTGTTTACTTTATATGCTTTTTTATAGGTACTATTAAAAAAAAATAATAAAAAGCTACTCATAAATGTCCTAAATTTAACAACATTACAATGACAAATATAAAAACATATGCTAAAGACGAAATCCTATTCTATATTAGCATAACTTAAGTCCAAAACGTAAATTTGATCAAAAAGCACGATACTCTCTAACAAATAAACCAATATTTAAAACTAGAAACAATGTCAGTTCAGGGCAAATCCGATGTCATCTGTACCGACTCATCCCGTATCCTTGAATCTTAGTTAAAGGATCATTGTTGTCCGAAGATTGATGATAGGCTAATCGCTATTTGATTAAGTCTGAACTTGTGAATTCTCGGGTTGATGTTAACGTTAGATTTGATTATATGTGAGTTTTAGTTGTTACATTGAGATAGGTATATATAACACAAGCTGTGCCCCGTGATACTACCCGCGGCATATTAAAAAAAATGTTTTTTCAGGAGGTCAGCAAACTCCATTCCAAATTTAATTAAAGGCGCTCAAAAAAGTAACTAACAAACAAACAACACACACACACACTCACAAACTTTGTATAATGTTAGTGTAGACTGTAGATTTTTAATTCTAGATTTTTTTTATTACGTTACTACAAAAGAACTGAAGATGAAGTATCGTTTGAGATATTTATATATATATTGCTTTAATTTATGTTAAAAGGAATATAGCGATCGTTATATATGAAAGTAAACCTTATTTATATGCATATAGTGCTTAAGTTAAGGTCTTTACTCTTTGTATAGGCACTCTATATTATTATGGACAAACACACGCGCCAATAAAACACGATTAACAGGCATATTGCGAAGGGATAGGCAAACAATTAAATTGGACACGAGCAAATATTATACAAATCGTAACAAGGTCCCCGAGGAAAAGGCGACGAATTTATAAAATGATTTATTTGACTTTTGACATTTTAGCCGTGGAATTAAAAGGTTATTTTACGTTAAAAATGGAACAATACTTCTTTATAATTAAAAAAAAAATAAGACAAAATATAGGTGACTCGACTACAAAAGTAAATTTTGAGTTATTTTATATATAAAATCATCTTGACAATAATATCTTTAATATTATAATGAAACGCCATATGCATTGCTAGGTGCATAACTCGAACAACTGAACTGAACTCGATATTTATTTATTTTATATATTCGTTGAACTACGAGGAAGTGGTTCTGCAAAAAAAAACATAAATTATAGCCATTTTTAAAACGAAGGATATTATAATGTGTATTATTTAAAGTGGAATGTGTATTAATTATTTTTGTAGTCCACCATATCAATATAAATGCTAGACGGACTTTGATTAAAGGTATCATTTAATAGGTAAGTAAATAAACAATGATAAAAATAAATTATCGTATCTTTTATCTGATAATATTGTTAAAAAACATTTTTTACGATTATATAAAAAAGAAATTATCGATAGATTACTGTTTTACTTCAAAATGAGCCCGTAGAAACTAAATAAAAATAGCGTTTTAAGTTTTCATATACGACACAACTTTTCAGCCTCAATTGCAATCAAAAAGCTTTTTTTTCTCATGTATGTGACAAAAAAACGAACAGAAATTGCTATAAGTATGCTTTAGTTGGTATAATATATATAAACAAAACTTAATAATACCGTAATAATTATGATTAAGAACTTGATAATACATACATATATTTATTTATCTCGATAATGACTTACAAAATATCACAGTTTTTTTATTTCTACTATCCCTCTAAAAAATCATATAAACGGCTTCTATACTAATCTCATATAAGGTAAGATGTACTTTGTAAAGATGAATTTCTGAATGTAATGAATCGATTTTCAAATATATTTTATTACGTTATTTGTTATTATTGTACATAACATAAAATATTATAAGCACGGGATAAGGTTTTACGGAATAATATTATGATGGAATAAATCGCGTTATCGGTTCTTTAAAAAATGAGTTACATTTCAAAGTACCTGCCTTATATTATTTGTTTTAGTTCCTTTACATAAAATGTTAAAAAATATTGTCGAGTCATTACATACATACCACTGATATCAGCTTATTTGTTAATTAATATAAAGAAGCATATCAGACAATTTTCCTACTAATATCACCTACTAGAAATTAATAAGTGACGATATACTCGTTAATCTTGTCATTAAATTTGAAATAGATTATAAAATAGTTAAAAAAATATTTTATTAAAAATAATTAAAATAATATAAAATGTCATACTAATTCAAATTTAAAAAATCGAACAAAATCTGTACAATTTGTTAGTTCCAATGTCTAAAAGAAATTGTATGTTTAATGTGTATCAACTACATTTCTCTTCGAGTTTTTGCAGCTAGGAGCATCTAAGATAAAAAGGAACACGTTAAATTAAATCGAAGTAAATCCTTTGCTGGCTCTGCTTGCTACACAAATTGCAAACGTAATTAATTAAAGGCTGTCTTCTTGAAGTGCTCAGAATATAAATTATTCAAAACAACAAGAGAGAGTTTGTTTAAGAATATTATTTAAATCGTATAGAAATGAATCTTTATTTTTAAAACAATATTTCTGTATTTGAGTTTTCAACGTTTTTACGAAATACCTATTAATCGTGGCACCGGACAATATTTATATGTAATTGTTTAATATATTAAATAGTCATGAGTGCCATAAAATATTTATATTCTATTACGATTAACAAGCCTTGTAATAAAAATAAAAAGGATGTTTTGGTAGTGCCATATATGAGATTAAACGCGAATTAGAAAATAATTAGGTATACGTTAAATGCTATGTAAATCTACTTCTAAATTAAAACACGATCGCGTCGAGATAAAGAATCACAATACGACTAGCTGATAAATGTTGCCGGCCATAATTACAGGAAAGTCGACGGTAAATATTCTATTTTGTAGTGTCATTAGGGCGATATTGGCTTATCTTAGATGTCTGTGTGTGGGCCCGTAATCGTGGCCATTACAGCTACTTACACCCGGAGGCTCTCGTGCCTGTAGTTCGACAAATTGCGCGGACCGAACATACTAGTATGTAGCTGTAGCCGTGTATAAGACACTTTCATACTCGATAAGTATCAATATATTCTTATTATCAATCAGTTGCAGTATAATTTATTGATACACAATATAACATGGATCTTGTTCTTTATAACGTTGACAAGACGTTTTTTTAATGCGTTTACTTCGTTTTTCTTATGGACTAAGGTTTTTTCGGAACAATTATTGTTGTTAATGTTGAATGTATGAAAAATTGACTCATCAAGAAAAAAACTCTATTATAGTAAAAAGCATGGATTAACACATTTATTGAATTTGCAGTAAGTCTTGGTAGAAATAATTCGTTAGTTAGAAGGCCGTCATTTTCATGTGCTTATTTTTTGTTATTTGTAATGTAAGAAGATAATTAATAAAATATTCGTTCTTTTTATCATACGAACAAAGAATAAATAAAGAAATATTACACATTTATAGATGACTCATAGTTACTTTTAAATACGCACAATATAGATTACTAAAAGTTTGAAACTAGAACAATTAATAATAATAACGTAGGAGTAGAAAATTCAAAGGCAGTTTCCCTTAGGCTTTTAATAGTTTCAAAGCGTAACCTCTATCAGATCTTTGAAGTTTAAACTCCTAACTAACTTTAAAATTTATGGGTATTTAGTATCATAAATACTCATATAAGACGGGGTTTGTTAGCGATTAAACGATTCGCATGTATGAAGGTTGTTCTAATTGCTAATGGTTTAAAATTTATTACTGAAATGACAATCAGTCACAAATTCGGTTCATATCAATTTCTATCTGGGATACATTTTATCAGGAATATCTTTAAATCAGAAAGACTCATTCTAAACAAAAAATATAATGTAAGTATATTTGGTGCCAAGACCGTATGAGCTAAGTATTTATTTATCTTGTGTTATTTTTGATAAACAGCTTGTATGTTGAAAAGAGAACGGAATATAGCCATAAGCGTCTTGTTGTCAAAATCACTTTTAAAGTTCCTAT